>JABXWE010004412.1:0-56679 GCA_014611495.1 Limonius californicus | reverse complement strand
ATCGTAGGGGTTTAGTCCGTCTGTATGTCCAAAAAGTATTTCGTAAGGAGTAAATTTTAAGTTAGAATGTATGGTATTGTTGTAAGCCAATATGCAGTAGTTCATTCGTTTTTTTTCAGGGGTTTCGTCAAGTATCCGGTAGTGTTCTATGAGGGTTGAATGTACACGCTCCATAAGGGAGTTTGACTGATGGTGCAAGGGGGTAGTCAAATGAAAATTAATTTTATGCAATTTTAAGAAACTTTTAAAAGTGTTAGTGTCGAATTCGTTATCTGCAACGATAGTTTTTGGCACTGCATAGCTGGATATAAAGGTGAATAGGGCGTTTGTAATGTCAGTAGTATTATTTGATTTTAAGTAATACGCCTGGGCGAATCTACTAAAGGCGTCTATAATCGTCAAATATTTTGTGTTGTTAATGTGAAAAATATCTAAATGAATACATTCGAATGGTCTGTTATAGGTTTGGGTCAGCTGAAACGGTAGTTTGTTAGGTTTTCTGTTGTATTTTTGTAATTTGCACGTGTCGCAGTTGTTAATGAAGTTTGTTATATCTTTATCAATATTTTTCCAATAGTAATTTCTTTTAAGGTGTTGCGAAGTTTCTACAATTCCTCTATGATTGTTTTTGCCTAAATGGTAACTTTGAATTCGTTGTTGTCTATCTTCAGGGTTAGTAACGTAAGTTACTTGCGTCAAACATTTATGGAATTTGGGTGAATTTTCGTTTGTGATATCTAGGATGAATTTCGAAAATGATTCAAATAGGCTGTCATTTTGAAAAATACAATAATAATGAGATTTTGGTTCGCAAAATTGAAGAAGTAAGGTAGTAAAAGTTGCGACTCTATTTTGGGGTGTTACAAATACAGTGTAATGGGTAAATCCGTCAAATTTGGATATTCTGATTTTCTTTTGTATTGTGGCGTTTAAAAATTGTATTTGATTTTTGTGGTGCTGTAATGGTTTTTCCGATATGTCCATTACGGGTGTAGAAGATTGTTGGGTATGAACAGTGTTGAATCGTTATTTCGTCACTAGGGTTTTCGCTAGCCGAAAACGGGGGTTGCAATTGGATGTTTTGGAGGATTTTTGGTTTTTCTTTAACAGAAGGTGGGACAAATGTTGGGATAGTGAAATCGTCCATATTGGGTGTATCTGCTCTATGTGGTATGATACTAACTTGATCAAAGTCAGGTTCGGGTGTATTTAATCGATCTACTGACATGGGGTGAATTTGTATACGCGAAAGGGCGTCAGCTACCTTGTTTAATTTACCTGGTAGATATTTGATAGAAAAATTGTATTCTTCGAGCTTAATTGCCCATCTCGTTAATTTCGAGTTTGGTTCTTTAATGTTTTTTAACCATATGAGGGGTCGATGGTCTGTGTATATTATGAATTTTACACCATAGAGGTATGGTCTGAAATGCTTACAGGCCCATACGATTGCAAGCAATTCACGTTCAATTGTCGGATAGTTAATCTCTGATTGATTTAGAGTACGGGAAGCGTAACTAATGGGTCTGCCATTTTGGGAAAGTACGGCGCCTATGGCGTACTTGCTAGCGTCGGTTGTTAGTTCAAAGGTTTTGTTAAAATCTGGGTATATTAAAACGGGGTCGTTAACTAATATGGTTTTTAGGTAGTCGAAACTTTGAATAAAATTTTGGTCATGTATAATTTTGCTGTCTTTCTTTAAGCACTGAGTTAGAAACTTCGTAATTTTGGCATAGTCCTTAATGAACTTTCTGTAATATCCGAACATTCCGAGGAATGATTTAATTTCCGTACGGGTTTTAGGTAGGGGGAATTTATTAATTATTTCAATTTTGTTAGGGTTAGGTTTTATTCCATCGTTAGTTAAAATGTGTCCTAGATAAGCAATTGATTTTTTTAGAAATTCTGATTTGTCTAATTGAATTTTGAGGTTGTATTTCCTGCATCTTTCGAATACATTATGTAGTTTTTCGAGGTGTTCTTGTAAAGATTTGGAATAAATAATGATATCATCCAGATATACCATGCATTGATTGGGTGTTAGGTTAATTAAAGCTTGATTAATTAGTCTCTGAAAAGATGAGGGGGCGTTCTTAAGCCCAAAAGGCATTCTCTTAAACTGAAAATGGCCTTCTTCAGTGGAAAACGCAGTTTTTTCTCTGTCGTTTTTGTCTATTTCGATCTGGTGAAACCCGGAGGCTAAATCGAGTGTTGAAAAATATTCTGCCCGTCCTAAGTTATCGAGCACCTGTTCGATTAGGGGTAAGGGGTACTTGTCTTCTATCGTATTTTCGTTAAGCTTGCGATAATCAATTACGATTCGCCATTTTTGTTTTCCTGAATTGTCCATTTTTTTAGGGACAATCCATATCGGAGCATTATACGGAGATTCTGAGGGTTCGATGATGTTATCTGATAACATCTTTGTAATTTGGTTTTTTACTTCCTGTCTGTGAATGTGAGGGTACCTATAGTTTTTAGTATAAATGGGAATGTCATTTTTCGTACGTATGTAGTGTTTGGTTAAATTTGTAAACGTTAAGGGTAGTTCTGGTGAATGGAAAATGTCTCTAAAATCATAGCAGAGTTTTTGTAGTTGAGAAGATTCTTCTGGGTTTAAATGATCGACGTTTATGTTTTTTAAATTGTCTGTCAAAATTTTGTTTTTGGATTGAGGATTTAAATTTATGTTATTAATTTCGACATTGTCGGTTTCGTATTCTTCAAGTAATAGAGGATTATATATTCTAAAATTTCGAGTTTCATTTGAAGTGTTGACAACTGTTGTGTAAAAATAATTATTGTGGACTTTAACAAGAGCACGGGGTGTGAAACAGTCTGTATCAAACTTAATTTTATTGCAAATTTTTGTACCATTGGTACTACTAGTTGGTAGATTTATTTTCATTTCCGTTCTAGGTGGGATCGAAATGTATTTCATGGGTTCTAATTTTTGGTGAATTTTGGAAAAATTGCATTCGTTTCGCTTTTGTTGTTCTTGACGCGTTTTTGAGGCGTTATAATAAAATGGGACTATAGTTGTGTTTGTTTGCACATGCATCCATCGAAAATCTATTTGTGCCGGTAAATCGTATAATAAATCTGAACCAATAAGGCCTACATATTCATCATGAAAGTTGAATACGTAGCATTTGTGGTTGCCTTGTTCTTTAAATAAGGATTTAATAGGTATATTAGCTACTTGATTATGATGAGTTACACCGTGTGACGTAACAATTTGGAAATTTTGCGTTTCAATTGAATTGGGAAAATGTTTGTTTACAAATTTGGGTGCAATGATTGTTCTTGTACTGCCTGTATCGAGTAATAATTTGTCTCCGGTTGAAGGGATAATGATATACGGTAAATTTGATTTTAGTGTGTTTAAATTGAATGTTTCGATTAAATTTTCCGAGGCTAGTTGTGAAAATTTACGGGGTCACTTTCATCATTGATTTCTTGTTCTATATTGTTAATTTCGTCGTATGATTCGTAGTCACAGTTTTCGTGAGAAAAATCGGGTTCTTGATTGGTAGGGAAGTTATCTGGGTCTATTTCGTCAGTTTCGGAGTTATGATAGAATAATCCTGCTTGATGGAAAGTTGGATTTCGATTTGATTGTTGATTGAACTGATTACTTTGGGTATTTTGATAATTCAGTTTTTTCTGATTATTAGGGTTGATAGATTGCATTGTAGGGGGTCTTTTGTTTGCTGAACCTATTTGCATTGGTTCACCAGGGATATAATTTTTGTAACCACGCTGTGGTGCAAATACATTTTGGTTCCTATTATCGAAAGGTCTTTGGTTGGGGAATCTAGAAGGTGGAGTATTGGGGTTTAACCTCAAAGTTGGGTTTTGATTTTTAACAAAATTATTGTTGGGGTAAAAGTTCTGTCTGGGTACAAACTGATTTTGAAAGGGTGTACCAGGACTGGGGGCAATATTATTGAAACGAGGTGTATGCAAGTTTTGTGAATTTGAAAACGTTGGATTATTATAGCTTGAATTTTGCTTGTGATTGGGAACATTAGTACTAATTCGGTGTGAATTTTGTGAATATCTTATATCTATTTCATCGCGAACAATGCCAATTGCTTGTTCCAAGCTGTTGGGGTTTCTACTTCTTAATAAGGTTCCAAAAGGTTCATTTAAGCCACTGAGGTATGCCCTTAGTGCTAGACTTTTTGCGTTTAATAATTTGTAAGCTTTAATATCGTTGTGTTCAGTTCCAAGTGATATTTTAGAATTGAACGTTGCCAAAAGGGTTCGAATTCTATTATAAAATTCGATAGGACCTTCTCTTGAATTTTGTTTAGTTTTAGCTAAATCAATAGTTAAATTTAGTTCTGACCGTTGGTCGCCAAAATTGGTAACAAGGGTTGCTTTTAATTCTGCCCAGGTATTAAAGTTATAACCCGTTATTACTTCGAGTGCATTGCCTCTTAATTTATTACGCATGGACGAAAGTAATAATTTATTAACATAGGCATCGGGTTGTGTTGGAACCAAAAATTGGTCTAAAATTACTTCTGCTGATCTAATAAATTCTGATAGAGTGCTGGGATTACCATCGTACGTTGGTATTTCGGTAATCATGGACATATGAAATCCAGGTGGGAATATATTTGCCATTTCTGGTTGGATATTAAATTCCAGGGGTTGATTTTCGGGTATAATTCTGTCGTTTAATAAAAGTATTGGTGGTCTGAGAATGTTTTCTCGATTACTCATCAATAGTTAGTTTTCTTTGAGTACTTTCACAAATATTTTTATTTTCGTTTAGCAAGGTATTAATTAATATTATTATTAGTAAACAATCCTAACAGGGTTCCTACACATAGATACTGAGTACTAAAGCTTTTTATAAAACCTAATGGTTTCGCTTTAGGTCTTGCTTACCAGTATCTACTTGAGCTTAAAAATTACTTAAAATTACGTTAGTATATTTTAAATTTTATTATAAATTGGTTTAAAAACACTTTTCACTTTAATAATTAAAAAACACTTACTTCATCCTTAAATGGTCGGATCAGAAGTGTAGAGAATCGAACCTTCGGTTGATTGATCTCTGGGGTGATCTCGATGATCAGATGGTCTGCGATAGACCAAATTGTCTCCAATAGACTGGGTTGTCTGGAACCAGCGTTGCTTCACCTGTGGCGATGCGAGTCCTCAGGCTTCAGCTTGTGATGGTTACCGGACGTTTGAAGGCTTCAGGAACGGTTGCTGGTACTACTTAATTAAGTGTTAATACACAAAAAAAAGGAGCAAAAAATGTTGTAATGCCCTTTTTTTTTAAGTATCCGTAAGACTGCGCCAGTAAAATAAGCCGTGGACTTAGTTTACAAAAAAATGTTTTATTTTACAACAATTACATTTAAATGTTGGAGTACATTAAGTTACTACAAGCAGCAATAAGCATGAATGACAATAATTAACAACTACTGAAATGGCTCTAATACACACGTTATATAATGTTGTGTTATCTACAATGTAATACAATATCATGGGAGCTATAAGATAAGTGCTTTACCATAATGTCGTGAGAACTGTAAAATAAGCATCTCTAGCGTACATAACTAGCAACTTTAATTAACAAAATTTTGTTGTAAAAAAATCCCTAATACGATTTCTTCAATTTTTACAAACAAAAAATATTGAAATTTTTTAGAACAAAAATTTTCATAATTTTTTGTTTGTAATGAAATTTTGGATTTTGCTTATTTGAACGATTCTGAACAACTTTTATGAAGCGGTTAGGCTAAGAAACCTGTGTACATGTGTTTAAGAGGAATTGATAAACTCTGCAAAGCTAATATTAGTACAGTTTTGGTTATTAACCGAAGAGAAGTGGTGCGGGTAATTTTTTCTTAACATTTTTTTTTTGTAGAAAAACTGTCAAGTAAGCATTTCAGACCTGCAGGTATATATCAAAAACGCTCGCTACTAACATTACACGGTCCTACTTTTGTAATAACCATTACAGTTGTTATACGCTGTTTCTTTTTAGCCTTTTTACCTTTGACTGCCACGAAGCGGAAGATATTACAGTAACTCACAAAGTTGGGATTTTTACATAGTATTACATTAGCACATTTGGTGTCCGAGAATACAGAGAAACAATCTTTTACCCGTTCATGTGCACATATGTAATGCCAAGTAATGAAATACTTTCCTTAAATATAAACATATACAATAGAAAGCGAAAGTTATATATGGTGTGAATGGTAAATAACTGATTTACATATTACGTTGGTTAAACCTCATTTGGAAGAGGATTTTCTTTACCAAACATTGCATTTCGAAATGTAATTTCCATGACTACCACTTAAAGTGAAGTTTAACGCGTAAGACGTTATCAAGCAAGATCAGCCCATGCACAGCCATTTTATGCGAAGAATAACTTTTAGAATTTTGTATCAATTACTTGGTGTAGAAATCAATGTAATAGATTCCGTTGACGAATGTAAACGTAGACATGCAGCCCTGCATTTAATGAAAAGGCTTTGCAACATGTTTTGTAAATACAAGAGATACAAATCGCTTCTCATATCTAAGAGCAAAGGGCGTGTCTGCTGAATTAAAATAAAGGAAAATAAAATATTATTTCAACAGAAGTAGTCACATCGGGACAATGCATGGCTATGGTAACAAAGGAAATGTTGGTCTATTTATTCAGTAAATAACACACTAAAGACAAAGGGAGTTATGCTTTCATTTTAAAACCTATCAGAGTTTGCCTTGAAGCGCCTTAAAATGTCATTGCTGCTGCATCAAATATAGAAATGGTATAAACAAAGGGAAACGCAATATTTTTCGCAATAAGCGTTTCCATTTTCTTCTATTTCGCTCGATATTTTAAATTGCATTCTATCTTACGTGCCTTATCTCGCTTCACCAAGCGTTTCTTGGATTTTTTATCTTTCTCTGCATGATTATATGTCACCGCACTCAGATTTCCTTCAATCTAATTCAGAATAAAGCTGCTTTGGTTTGCGGGTTCTCTATCAAACAAGCATCCGCATCAAAATGTCATCCAATTTATTTATCAAAGGAATTTTATTACTTTCCTTTGGAGTTCAGCTAGCAAAAGACGGATAAGAATACACAAATAGCCTTTATATAAAATAACAGGGCATGAATAAAATTATACCATGGAACAAGAAATCGATACTATAAATCAGAGCATCTGCAGTTGTAAAAGTTTCTTTAAGAATAGCAGAACGAGGGAAGTTCGGAATTACAATAAATTAATCTGGATATCAGAGTAGGCTGAGTGACCTACATAAGATTCCCAAATTAACCTCCCTGTCTACAATAAATATCGAAATCACATTTACTAAACGCACCGCTGTTCAATTCCGGAATGAGGAGCAATTTCTTGCTCTATCTTCTCGCGTACTTTGACTGGGAACAGACAGGGGCGAATTTCCAACTTTTTCACGAACTGTGAGGTTACATATTGTTGGAAACATACGTGGTTAATAACAATCTCATTTTCAGAAAAAGTAAAATAAGTTAAGTTAGTAAGGCTGCAGTGTACCCCATTCACGCAATGCGACTTTAAAGTTAGCCGTTTTAAAGTAAACTTTCAGAGACAGACCTGGAGAGAAAGTGTGTGTCGCTGTATAAAGCGTAGCCATAAATTGGTGACAGAACGACCCGGACGATATTCGCTTGCTAGCTACTGATCGGAAGATATGGGCAGCAAGGGCCTTCCCACACTTAAATCCTTTCCGATTGTGTTTCCTCTGGTGGTTTGAAAGGTATATGCAAACAATTGTTTTTTGACACTCTTCTCTTTTATGTTGTAGAAGGCTTTTGTCGTAAAATACTTAAGAATGTCGAAAATATTTCTTATTCCAATAGAATTCTATAAATCTGAAAAAGCTTCTACCTTCAGTAACAATGGAAGGTATATTAAAGTAATCTAGTTTTGTGATATTAATTTCAATGTATCATAGTCAATTTTTCGTAATTTAAATAAGCTATCGAGACACAATAATAATAGAAATACTTATAATGCATTCTACATGTTTAAATGGTTTTCAATTGATCTTTCAGTTGCACCACTGTGGCTGACATGCACTGAAATGTAAGTCATATATGCACTCAATTTGCATTAAGAATCTGATCAAACATATATGCTTGAAAAGTTTCAAATTGATATTTTTAAACATGCATTAAGATATCACACGAACATTAAAATTGATGTAAATTCTAAAAACGTTAGTTAAAAAATGTAAAAAATAGTTTAAATTAAAGAGGAATGGGGAATAAAATAAATATATCGATAATAGAACTATTCAATGCCTTAATTAGAAATTTAAGGATTACAAAAGAAATGTTTAAACTGCTCTCGTTCAAATAAAGTTAATATTGTGCTGTATTGTCCCACGCTGGACTAGTAAAATACAATATGCTGTGAATGGTTAATAAATTAATACAGTGATTGGTTAAACTTTCCAAATTGGGCACCATAAAAAATATCAAAATCTTAATCAATATATCCTCCTTTAGATAAATATCAATAATAAACATACTCATAAATTGTTTAACAAACACAAATCAAATATATTCGCAAACCTGTTGTTATAATTGGACGTACTGTACGAACTCTCGTAGATGGTAACAGACAAGTACAAACACAAAGAAAACATAGGGAAATATCAAGATTGTTATCAAGTTAAAATTTTAATTATCAAAATTAATTTCAAATTATCCGTGCTTTCCCTTTTAATACACAATACAATTCAGGTTTGCCATTTACAATCAATATAATAAAACAACGATTATAATTTTATTACTCTTTCGAATTGTTTCTTTTAGTGGGAAGATTTACCTCATGTTGGTTGATTTCAAACTTGGTGGAACGCATCTCCATCCATAATTTTCAAATTAGGCAGGATTGGCGGGAAATACTGATGTAGCACTTGATAATTTCGCACGTTCCAATAACAGGTATGTCGTCCAAGCTTCTTTGTTGTTGTTTCATAACAAGTTAATTGTTGTTAATAGCATCCAAATCACAGGAAACAATAAGTAGATGGATCTCTTCATAGCACTCTCCTATATTAATACACCAGTTATTGTTCATAAACTTTAAATTTTAACATTCTAACCTCAAACACTTCTCGGTTAAACTTCTCGTGGCTTCTTGTTGTAATTAATACTTTTTATTATTATTGCATTTTAATATTACGAAAATCTTCCTTTTCATTTCTTTATGAATGTTTAAATAAATTTTTATTGTTTCCTGTAAGTTATTAAGGTTTCACAATTGACATTTAAGTTTTGGTCAACTTCGGAAAACAAACCACACTCAACCCACGCTTCTTTGGACAAACGACGATCAACCCACGCTAACTTGAGAGCTTCGCGAAAATTGGAATCTTTCATAGATTTTCACAATTTCACGTACCTATGTAGACGGAAGACACTACTTTTTAAACACGTACGTAAACGTTGAAACTTTTTTTATGCTTAAATAAACAATCATTTAACACATAATTGCAATATTTGCGGAGTTGCAAAATGGGCGTGCTTTCGACTCGGAGGATTTCTTACAACTAATTTGTTTTGCAAACAAAATGTGTCATATTTGTCGACGATTGCCAGGCAACAAGTCAATACCATCAAATTTTTTTGTGAACCCCGATGGATTCGACCGATCAAAATGGAGATATCAATTGACCAAATTAAATACAAATATTTATAAAACACAATACGTTTCATATTACTAAACCTGCACAAAATAGAAGACACCAAAATGTTTCTCATCAAATTTTCAAAATATTGATACCTTACACGGCATATGTATGTCTAGTAGTAATAATAATATATAAAAGAATAAGGACGTTGACAATTAAATTGACATTCAATTATAAATAAATTATTAAAAACAACTTCAATGTTAATCATAATTAACAAAATGCTTCCTTACACACATAAGCACATTATTACAAACATATTTTTCTCTACAGAAAAGTATTAAATTCAGAAATTTACATTATTGTATCAAACTGTTAAAATCATTACATTTTTACTTATATTTGTTAAATTACAGCTCAAGAATGCACAGAAAAGCTTGAAGAGTGTTCTCTATGCTCTTCTGAAGATGAATAAATATATATACAGCGACTTTATTACAACTCTTGTGGCCCTCTATCGCATCCCAAACGCCAAGCCTTTTTTTCTTGCCATAAGTCGTCTTGGAGATCCCTTCTTCCCATGGCTTTTCTTATCCCGTCTTTCCACTTTGCTCGTGGCCTCCCGTGTCTTCTTCTTCTAGCTCGTGTCCAGTTTCAAATAACACTCGGTAACCTCTCCTCTGGCATTCATCTTATATGCCCATACCAGGATAGCTGTTTTCTTTATATTTCGTCCGTTAAGGTTGTCTCTATATTCATTAGCTGTCTAATATCTTCAGTTCTCACACGATACAACAGGGTCACGCCACAGTATCTTATCCAATAACTATTTTCGACTATGTTAATTCTTCGTTTGTGGTTTTGGTTAATTGTCCATATTTCTGAACCATCACCTCTACCATTGAATCGAATAGTTTAATCTTAGTTTCATTCCTAATTTCCATGCTCCATAATATCGAATTTAGCTGATTTGTCGTTGCTCTTCCTTCCATATCTTATCCAGGATGTCCTTGTCATCCTTTCCGTCATTTCTTAATTTCACTCCTAGATATCTATATTCTTGAGTATTTTTAATAGTACTCATGTCTAACTTCATTTTTCACCAATTTCCCCAATTGTCATATACTTCGTCTTTTCCATATCTGTTTCTAGTCCGCATGCCTCGTAATCTTCTAACAGTTTTCTAAACATGTAGCATACGTCATCGAAATTCTCCGCCAGAACAACTTGATCATCCGCAAATAAAATTAATGATTTACATCTTCGCCATAGATTAGGATTTTTATACAGCGGGTATTCTTATATTTAGCAGACTTTATACCTAATAAATTACAATCGATAAGTCCACCAGCGGCGTAGTTACAGGGTTCGACTTCTGATTCCCAAAAGACCAAAATCTAAATAGCATCCATATTTGAATTTCACAATCAATTTAGAACGAAAAAGTAGTTTTGAGTTTGTTTCGCAGGCTGATCTGTTTTCGCGATAATAAACATTTAGTTTAAAAAGGTTTGTTCCATGTCTGGAAGCGGGCGGATTTTCTGCGGCACTTGTACACGGACCAATGGTCAAAACTAAAACAAATCACCAAGTAGTATGCTCTCTACAACTAAGAATCTTTGTTGTTATTTGTTTTGCTTTTAAAGAGCAATAAACGCATCATAAATATTTTTCTGTGCGCAAAGATAGCAAGAAACTTGGTTTTAGACATGGAACCAAATACTATTGTCTTCACATACCGAGGATTTCTGACAACTAAATAGGGGTAATTTAGATACGTTATTACTATGACAATTATCAGTGATGTACATCGCGGAAATCTAATTTAATGTCCTATCATCAGTCAAGCAAAGGGTTAAGTGAGCTACTGTAATATGTATGTACTTGAGCGAAAATTATTACATTCACGAACTATAAATTAATTGAATGTACCTGTACGGATTTTAAAGTTTTGCAAAGTAGTTTGGAAATTCATGCAATAACCTCCTGTTTGACAGATGACAGGACACTAAATTAGTTTATCGTGATGTACGCCACTGAACATTGTCATGGAAATGAGGTGTCTAAATTATATCCATTTAGTTGTTAGAAATTTTGAGCATATGAAAATAACTGTAGTAATTATCCCGTTAAACAAATACATGCACTTATTTCCTTATAATTCACCAACAATAAAAAATCAAAGTGCTATGTAGGAAACATATTATTCAAGAACATTTGAAAAGGCGTACAACTGTAAGTGTAGTAAATATTTTTATTAATATTACGGAGGCATATTATTTAACATCAAAGATATATAGCCAATATCCACAATATTTTTTAACAATGCAAGGCAGAAAGAAAGAAACTTAAAGACAATACAGTATGTTTCTAATGCCAGGTTCGATTTAAATTTGATACTTTCATGAAATCTTGAATAAAAAACGTCGATAAGATATTATCTGTATCCAAAGAAAATTATTCAATAATGTGTTCGCAAGCATTTCTTATTGGACACTATTTTATTGACCGTTGAATATTGCTCCATCTAATTGTTGCCCGAGGTACTTCTGTCAAACGCATATTTTCTGGAAAAGAGGTGCAAGACATTACCTGCATTTCGGAAACTGCGTTAAACAGCAGGTCCCCTATATTGGTGTAAATTACTTGACACGTACGCCACAAGCATAGAGGAGAAGGTCACGAGACCCAAAAAAGTTTAGAGAAAAGTTTTAGCATTAGAATAATGTAGTTTTTGGGCATACGTTACAACATCCTCAGCTTCCACTTTCTACGAATACCTACGTTGAAGCCGGTTCAATTAGTTAACTAGCGCCAATATGATGATTCTGCTATACCATATGTGGAACCACTCGATCTAGTCTTACAGTCGAATTACTGACTGGAAAGAGAATCTCTTTCGTGTGAGACTGCTTTTAGTTATACGGATTGGCGGTCTGCACTACGAACATAGGTTATACAAAACATTTGGATCCACGCATTTTGACGATTTTAATGCTAGTCATACGTATATAGATGCGACGGGTTTAATTTTTTATCACCTTAGCCTATCACAGTTTTATGGAATTTGGACTTTTTTTCAGAAAAAATTAAGAACCAAAATAATAACAGTAGTATTGATATCAATGCCTATGAAGTGCATGAGAAAATACAAATTATTAAATGGCTTTATAGCGGTAGCTCGTTACGTGGAACTCGAGATTTATTTGCAGTAACGTTCGAAAATCGACCTATCGCATGTACAAATACAATACATCGAATTTTGAGGAACTTTGATATCAATGCCTATGAAGTGCATGAGAAAGTACAAATTATTAAATGGCTTTATAGCGGTAGCTCGTTACGTGGAAAACGAGATTTATCTGCAGTAACGTTCGAAAATCGACCTATCGCATGTACAAATACAATACATCGAATTTTGAGGAACTTTGAGGAACACGGGTGGGTCTCTCCATAAAAGAACATTACACCCAAGAAATGCTAATCAAGAAATGCAATAAGTAAGCATATGTGTTGCTGTAGAAGTAAATCCACGCCAGTCTTCCAGAAATATTTCTCAAAATACTGGTGTCCATCATAGTACTGTATCAAATTTAAGAAAAAATGGATATCGTCCCATTAAGCTATCGAAAATCCAATAAACGTACCCAAATTACTAAATTAGACGAATGGAATTTTGTGAGAACCTAATGGAAAAATCAAACAATAACAGAAAACGAGTGGAATATTGGATGAAAACATTATTGGACCTTTTTTTATCGAGGGGAACCTAAATGGTACAAAATATCCTGATACGCCGGAAAACGAAATCGTTAATGCTTTGCTTCAAGTTCCAGGGATCACACTTGATGAAATTTGGTTCCAACAAGATGCTTCGTCTGCCCACAATACGTTGCCGTACGAGAATACTTAGCAAGTACATTTCTTAATAGTGTAATTGGAACCATAAACACAATTCCTTGGCCGTCTAGATCTCCCGACTTGTCACTTTAAGATTTCTTTGTGTGGCCTTATATTAAGTCGAAAGTTTATAGATTTCAAGAAGACACAGCTAGCATACTGGACGAACTGAATATTAAAATTCAGGATGCGTTTGCAACTGTTACCCCATAAATGCTTGCTAATGTGAGAACCGGATTTTAAAATCACTTGGGCTACTGCTTGGCGGAGGGGGGCAATTTATTCGAACATTTATTGTAAATAATATCTTGCTTAAGTTAAGTTCTTGCAAGTGCTAGTGTTGATTATTTAATTGACTTTAGCTAAAAAATGTTGTTTCCTTTATCCATTCTTAATTTATTTTATTTTATTCGCTTATACCAAGACTTAATATGCAATGTTTTCGTCACTTCTTTATCACAATTTTTTTATTAATTTTATTAAATTTTGGAAAGCTATTTTAATAGGTATTCCTAATGCAAAATGAAAAATATTTTCATGCTTGCATGCTACTATATTAAAGTATATCCACGATAGATCTGATTTAATTCTGGTGTCTTGAATACGTTAAATTTTGAAGCACAAAATCATTTACTGTTTTTTTAGATATTATAACGAACTCATATCTAAAGTCTTTGGATATGCACACAATCATGATTTCGTTGTTAATAAAAATATTCTACACTTATCAAGGTGCATCGCGTGAACATTAAATTGTTTTCGCATGTGCTATGTTCGTAATTGAAACCGCCAATCGGTATACTACCCCTTTTAATAACTTGATTGTTTGTATACAATTTTTAGTATTATCGTTGAACCACACTGTTTAAAGTGCAATTTGCTTGGCCATGACGTCTTTAAATTCTTCTTATTTAGCTTTTGTTGGTCTACTCCTGAATACATATTTTCCCAATTTCTTTCATTCACATCTATCCTAAAACCTTCTGATGCCAACTGTTACCAGCCATTTGTTTGATAACAACCACCCATCGTAGCTGTCGTGTGCCTCTTCTTTTCTTTGCTGTTTGGTCGTCAATGTGCGATTTATTTTTTCACTATTAGTTCAAGCCAGTTCAGCACTTGGTGTTGCTATATTCATGGTTGTGATGTTGTAGCGATTTATGTGGACCAGCGTTCATTACAATATGGCCCGTCCATTGCTATTTTAGTTCGGCTACTCTCTTGATTATATGAGTGATCTGCATTCTACTTCTAATGTCTTCGGACCTGATTCTGTCGAAGCGCTGCTGTTCCACAGTATCTCTGCATCAATCTTAGTTTCCTGCTCTTTTAATCGTTAGGGCAACTGTTATGAGTCCATACGTATGTACATAGCTACTAGAATGCATGCATCGAAGATCTCGCGTTTCAAGTTTATTTAAATGGTCTCCTTGAATATATGCTATAGTTTCCCAAATGACGCCCAGGAAAATCTTACTATTCCGACGATTTCTTTTGATTAATATTCCTTTGGAAAGTTAGTTACATTTAGCTACGTTTTCTAAATTTTAGTTTTCTGCAGATTCTATTTTGTGTAGTTTATTTTTAATTTTACCTGTTTTGCTTTATTATTAACTTCTTGCAACATCAATTTGACTTCAGCTATATCTTCTGATATCAACATGGTATCATCAGCAACCGAGGAAGATTTAGGTATGTTACGCCGATTTGAATACCTTTATACGCCTTTTCCCATTTTAATCTTATTAGATTTTGGGGTTTCGTATATTTTTACATACAGAGAAGCAAGCTGGTAGATGTTCTTAATGTCAGAGGTATATCTGGAGTAAAACGATATTTTATCTATAAAACTTCGGATTATTTCCAGATGATCGATCGTGCTCATACCTCTTCCAAAGCCAGCGTGTTCTATGAGTTGGTAGAAGTCGAATTTGGGTGTTAGGGGGTTGGTAATGATTTTCGTGATTCGCTTATATAGGTGGCATAATAAACTAATAGGTCTGTAGATTTGTATATCATTAATTATCCTTTTTTATAGATTAAAATTACTTCCGCATTCTGCCAGACGTCTGGCATTTTTCTCCCTTGTAAGCATTTGTTGAAGAGAATCATAAGAGACCCCTGACGTACTGTAAGCAATTTAACGAATACGTGGTTTCATAATGCTTGTTGTTGCATTGCTATACATTACACAAATAGGGTCAGTAATCAAATAAGACTTGAAATTGCAGTGTAGCATTTAAAATAAACACGATGACATATTTAATTTCAACATACCAGAGCAGCTACCCTTTTTTGCATTCCACCGTATACCGCATGTAGACAAATTACAATAAAGAAAATATCTTCTCTAAAGGTTTGATTATTAAAAGTGGCAAGGCCTTCTTCGGAAAGAAAATCTAATTGTTTACAATTGTCAGCACCCAATATAGGTCACGTTTCTATTTTCACATATAAGTAATGGCTTTATCAAATAAAGAATACTCGCTGTTACGCAAGAATAGAAATGTGTTCGGCAATTTGATGAAATGTAGAAGTGCAGCATGTGATTAGGACATAAATACAACAGCTATATTTTGTACAGGGTATTTGTATTAATGTCTATCAGCTAATTACTCAGAGACTCAGAGAATCTTCATGAACATTTTACTGTGTGCTTAAAGGGCTATCGCGAAGAGGACAGCATTATTTGTATCCGTTAAATTACATGCTAGTTGTTCACTAAAGACATTTTTTATTTGCTTGATTCTAGAAGTTTATTTATCTTTCAGGCAGTTTGCTTTTTTGCGACGTAGCATTGTTTCTGTTAGAGGACTGTAAAATGTTTCATGGGATTCTTCTAAGTGAAGGGAGTTACGGAAAATTAAAAACTACTTTTAATCCCTTGTAAATGGTGCCCTTCATTTTTGAGAACAATCTTGATAATGTGTATTTGAAAACTCTGTATTTTTTAAAATCTTGTAATGCATCATTTATTTACCATTTGTCAAAGAAATATCGGTTCGAATAAATGTATTTTTTTGGTATCTGACATACATTTAAGTGTAACTCGTTTCAAAAGTACATACTAGATTTATGTTAGCTTCAAATGTTGTATTCAAACTATAAAATATAATCATTGTAAGTAATAACTGCAGCAAAACTGACTAAAGAATGTTTTCAACTATTATGATTTGTGTTTTTGTATATTATCTAACTAACTTCCCAATTTGTAAAAGTTCAGTTTACCTGTTAAATATTAAAATATAAAATTATTCCTAACTGAGTTGGATTTGACAAATGGTTTAGGAAACTTCTATGAAAATATCCAAAATAATATAAATATTTCAAATATTGAGTGGCACTAATAAGTAGCCATTGAAAAATACGCCTATCCCTAAAATTGTATATTTTCTAAGTATCTAGGCCTACAGTGTAGCTCTTAAACAACCTTTTTGCGTCCAAATAAATCTAGTTACCTGAAAATTACAAATGAAGTATATCAATGAATTGAACCCCGACCTTTTGTTCTCAACCAACTTGCTTAAATTTGTTAAGGTCTTATAATACACATTAATTGTGGTACCACTTTTGAGGAAATCATCCAACAATACGTCTTTCCTACGCCAAAAATGGTAGCCGGTTCTAGAACGATTGCTTGAACTTTTCGACTTTGCATTGATTGTTGCTTGGTGTCAACAGTTGCCTACGAAATTCGAGTTTTGTTGCCAGCCTCATTGTGATTCAGGTACTCATTCCTATTGGTTTCGTACGGATTCGCTGGATTTTTGGAAAGGGACCTGTAAGAATTTCCGCTAATGTAGATTTTTGTGGACCTAAGATGATTACTACAGAGCGTCTCATGGTGAGAGTGTAGTACAGGGTGTTACGGACACCGGTGTTGTTAAACTTCTACTTGAAATTGTTTTGAAGATACCAAACATCTGTCACTCATAGTCCGCCTTTTGTTACACAAACCGTTTATCAGTGATAACTAATATTTCAAAGATAGCTGGACATCCTTTGGCAGCGATTCTCAAACTACCAAATAAATACTATACATACAAACAAAAGAAAATTAATAGTTTTTACATAGTAATTTTATTACACTGCATATTAAATTAAATTAGTATAGAAACAAATCGTCGGCTTAATGGAGGTAAACTAATCGCCTCCAAGTTTTTACGAAGCTAAAGTCGTTCAGACGAAAAGAAAAAAACCATTGTTAATTGAAAAACAATAATTCAAAATTAATAACACATACCTATATCAAACTAAAAAAAGAGAAACTTAATTACTAGTACAGAAAGACGAGTAAATAATGAATGTAAGATAAGTAAAACAATTAGGAATAGGAAGTTGTGATAAATCACTTATTATTTTTATTAGATACCACTCTTGGGAACAAAATATTTATTAAAATTCAATAAATTAGCCAATTTTAATTAAAACCTTCTTAAGTCACTTATTTACAAGAAATATAACGTGTCTTGCCTAATTGCGATATCTTTTAAGAACGTCTGAATCTGCTTCATTTAAGCACACTTACACTGCCGTTCAGGTGCTTACATTTGGCAACATATTACAGTCAAGTCTCACAAAGATTACATAGTCTAAAGCAACTTGTACTACACACTCACCTTGAGATACTCTATCTATAGAATCTAATCAATGTTCGTTACGAAGTGATTTGATTTTATTTGTAGTTATTCCAAGAAATTTCGTTGAAAACATCTATTTCGATGAGAACTATTTTATTTCTAAAATAAATATCACAGTTTACTGTGATCGATTAATTGAGAATTAATTTAGCTACTCGGGCACATTTAATATAAGCCGTAAGTGTAGCTTGTTTATTTCATTTCTCTTTTTTGTAACTCACCGAATCTTTTTAATGTACGTTTATTGGTATTAATAGTATTTATTGCAGAGTATCATCACTTTTTAAGGAAAATAATTCTTTGATTATGGAACCGGAGTAGTATTTTTAAGGAGACAAAACAAACTTCAACACTAAAGTAAGGTATAGAGAAGAAAATTCGGAGACAGTACTGGGTGAATTCGGAAACAAAAGCAGCATTAATTGTCTTTAAAAGACAACACACAGATGATGGACTTGGGAAAGCCAGGCTGTCAGAACTAGCTATGAATTCACTTCATCAATTTACACGAAAATATTCAACAATGTTACTGTATAAAACAACTTCACAACGTACAGTTGTCACAGAATGATAAGAGCAAAGGTTGAAATAGATCTTGCTAAGGAAAAATACCGATTCACCGGAAGAAATCTCGACCAGATTGAAAAAACCCTAAAATATTACTTAAATGAATTTCAAAAACACTTAGTCAAAACAAGATTTGTGAAAAGATAATATAGGCGAAATACAGGAAAATATAACAGAAACAATAGAGGAAGGCAAAAAAAGCAATGCGCAAAGAGGGAAAAGAGTCATAAAGGTACTCTAAAAACAAAAGCCGAAGGTAAGAAGCCACACGTGAAAACATGGAAATGTCGACGCCCAAGAAAGAACGGATTGAATGAAACCGTTTCAAAGCATTAAATTGGTTAATACAAGAACTTTTCAACCCACCAGACAATCGAAGAACATAGAAGTTTGAAAGTATTAAGCTGGAAACTCCATAACGAGGCGCAGGAAGTAACTAAACTGAAAATGAAGAAAAGAATGGTAATATCAAACAGCGAGGCGTTATTGCAGATAGTGCAAGAGTTTTATGAAGAAATGTATAGAAACCGTGGAAATATGAAACAACAAAAAACATAGAATAGGAGGAAAGTTATAAATAACCTAATCTCTAGCAGTACTAAAAATCAGTGGTGCTCAGTTTAAACACACCATGAAGAGAGTGAAGAGGAATAGATCTCTAAACCGGGATGCTATCGTTGTGAAGGCGTTCAGAATACCTACTACAATATACGTCTAGATGAATTCGCAATACCTGCGAAAGGAAACCATGTAATAAATATTTCGCTTCATAAATAGCGTTATGCAACAGATCTAAAGCAAAACAGGCTCACAAGTCTGCTAAAGCACCTATACAAACTATCGAATAATAACAACAAAATTGGAAAGTAAGCTGAAATTTTATCAACTGAAGGAATAAGCTGGGATTTGGCCAAGTTGTGGTACTAACGATTATCTACAATGCTTGAAACTCCCCATAGAATGCAGCCGACCCCTTACATAAACATAGGTTTTCACATAGCTTTCGACACTAGAAAATTCGGTATCGTTTTACAAACACTGAATGAAGGACCTATCGACTTTAAGTACTCCTAACTAAAGGCAAACATGTATAATAGCTCAAATGAATCCGTTAACAAACACGAAAACACCAAAACGCAAAAATGGAGTGCTGTAAAGAGACACAATGTTACACAAACTATTTATCGCCGTCCAAGGGATACTTTCAAATAACTCGATAGGGATAACTGTAGATAGGGAAAATCATCGCTTTGAGAATGTTATAGTTCCGATAATCGACAATGTAGTCGAAATCGTGAATAGATTGACACATCTTAAAAAGCGTTTGTACGAATCGGGCTAACTAGTCGCAAATCAAAATTTATGATCAATCTCGGAGCTAGGGAAATACTGAAGATAACGACGTAGGCCTACTCGTAAATTTAACTATCTAAACCAGTAAATTAGTAATGCGCGGGAAACGCAAACACCAATGTTACAAAGAAGAATTAGATTGACAGGGGTAGCAAATGAATCATTAAGAGATATATTCGAAAGCTAAACAAAATTTACTTAAAAATATCTATTAAAGATTCTAATCCAAATTCGGGACAAGTTATGAAATTTTCTCAGGTAGCATGATTAAATACATGACGGTATTTCTGTTTCATATTGAAACTCAGAAGGTTTTACCTTTGTAATTTAGATATATGTTGAATATATGTTTATTAATTCAAACTCATGTAGTGACGAAATATTAGGTTGTTTTTAGATGTAATCTTGGGGATTTAAGACAACGCTTAAAAACGGCTGTGATCGACGACTTATTAAATAACAGAGGTAAAATGTCATAATGCATGTGTTTATGTAGGTGCACTTATGTATGTACTAATTTTCTCTTGTATTCAATTTTAAACAGTTTCTAGTGTAAAATGTACTTTTTATAAGAATAAAGAGCAACTATTTGAAATCTCAAACAACTCATTGTAACAGAGTTGGACTGTTATTTCACGTTTCGTGCTTTAACTACTAGCTTTCAATGCATTCAATTGAGCAGATATTTAAAAATGTAGGAGTATATTTTTGTGTCAAATCAAAATTTCGTCAGGAAACATTCTTCTTTGGGTTAGAATAAATTCACAAATATTTAAGTGATTCAGGTTTACAATTTAAGTTTAGCTTAAATTAAGTTAGTTTTCTTTGAAGATGATATTCAATTTTATTTTCTGTGCTTGCAGATAATTCTAAATATATACGATGGTGGTTCATTATGTATTGTTCCTGATATAGAATCAAATGACTTGACTTGACTAAGATTTGAAACAACTTTCTTTCTCAACATAATCCCCTAAATGGTTAATACACTTAGTGTAATGAAGATGCAGAGCTGAAATGCCTTTAAAAAAATTCTTTGCATTGCACTGCAAACCATTCATTCACAGCAGCCATCACGTCTTCATCGTCCGAAAAATGAGTTCCCTGAAAATGTTCTTTTAATTTAGGGAACAGGTGGAAGTCACTGGGGCCCAGATCTGGCGAATATAGAGGTTATTCTAAAATTTCAAAACCAGCATTCTGAATAGCAGCCATAGAAACACAGCTCTGGTGTGTGGAAGCGTTGCCTCGGTGTAAAAGAACACCGCGATTCCATTTTCTACGTCTTTTTTTATTTATAGCCTCACCAACCTTTGGTATGAGTTTTGCGTAATAGCAAGGACTATATAGTCCTTGGTAACAGTCTTCTGTTATTGTGTAACCACCAAGAGGAAGTCCTTCAGAATCCCAAGACACTGTTGCCATTATCTTTCTGGCTGATGAAGTCACACGGAACTTTCGTTGGGGCGGGGAACCACGATGCCGCCATTCCATACTCTGCCGTTTTGACTCTGGATCAAACTGATGAACAGAGGTTTCATCTACAGTTACAAATCTTTCCAAAAATTTAGCAATATCTGTGTGCATTAATCTCAAATTGCTCAGAGCAGTGAGAAACCTGGCCCGCTTCTGATCAGGAAAGAACATTTTCGGAATCCATCCTGCGCAAACTCCTTTCAGACCCAATTCTTAGTGTCAAATTTTCTCAACGCTTCCAACGGAAAGGCACATGTCAGCTATATATGTGACCATAATTCTCCGATCAGTCAGAACCATATCATGGATCAAATCAATATTCTCTTGAGTGACAATAGTTTTTGGTAGTCCAGCGTGTACTGCATGTTGAGATGTTACTCGATGCGACAGGGTTGAATAACCCAACACTCCGAACATGTCATTATAAATTTACTGCGGTGAGAAACCTTTCTTAAAAAGGTATTTAATCACAGCCCTTGTTTGATTTTATTCATTTCAATAATATTATCAGCACCACAGTAATATTAAATGTATAACTTTTATAAACAAGAAGATAGGCATGTGCAAACTGGCATATATTAATGCCAATAACTGACGTTCTTAGGAAAAAAACTATTCGTTTGTCGGGCAATGGCTTCTATGTTATGGACAACAATTGATGAACCATCCTCATATATCGAAGAGTAATTCGATAACTTTATCATTACATGTATTTCTGTTTAATTATCTATACGCCGTGTTAATTAAAACCAACTTCTTCTGTTGTATATTTTAAGAATTTAATATTACCGACTCGAAGCGAAAGTGTAGATCTCGCTTGGATTAAGAATAATTTTATAAACACTAATTCACTTCGTCTTAGTAAATCGAGAAAGTCGTAAATTTTGCGCAAATAATTAGATTTTCAAACAACCACAAATCGTATTTTTCCAGGAAAGATAGATCTTCTGCTACATTAAAATATATTTGCTCCAAAAGAAGTAATTGTGCATGCTACTGACTTCCAGGGGGAGGGGTTGGCTTCTCTAAAGGGAAAAGTGATTTATCACTGTTCTGCAGGGAATCGAATAAGGAATGCAATTAGAAGCGGAATGTCTTTGCTTCAATCTCATCTTCGAGCGTCATAATTACCTGGTGCACTTCAATTATTCGCCTTATGAATACGTCTATGTGTGCGTCTGCTATCAAACAAGTTTGTAGTCGCATACGTGTTTCACTTGCTAATATTGTTCCCCAGCATAACGCTCTTGTGAAGCACTGCAAGTAGCAATATGCATTTAAAATTTACGTTGTTTCGTAATACGTGTAATAATGGAAACCGTATAGGTAGGCGGGTGGTGTAGTGCATTAAACGTGGTTTAGCAGTATTATAACTAATTAAGCACACCTTTCGGGATCAATTGTATTATTCAAAGTACGTGATTTTCGTCAGGAAATGGTAATATTAATATTTTAAATGAAAAAGGTTCCTTACTTATAACTCCTAGCGAAGACGAGAATTCAGAAGAATCCGTAATCGGCGGACTAATTCGTTAAGAATGGAAATAGGTTTACGTGATATAAATATTAATAAAAAGGTATAAATGTTCAATGCATCATATTCTAATTAATTACGTTATCATTGTTGGAGAATGTTATTGTGCTCCTGTTTTAATAATATATGAATGTAAAGCTGCAAAACGCAGTACGATAGGTACCGAACAACTATAGCGATACTAATCTTCCTCACGCTAATTTAACTCTGCTTGCTAATTGACAATAATTACGTGTTCTCAAAGTTTACTTAGTATCTAAATAATAACTAAATAAATATTAGTGCCGTAATTGATGCTTTCGTTATTAGTTGCAGTTCAAAGCTGCAACGTCGAGCAAAGCCGTCGGTAGGTTTTATCGCATGCAGCTACTGCAAAAAGCAAATATTCATTAAAAATTAATGTTATCTCCTCTCTCGATATTAACAAGGCGCCCTAATTTCAGCACCGCATTGCACCACTGCCTTGTAAATATAACGCTTTATATAAATACCATCACATTTCGATTTGCATTACATACATTGCTGCAAAATTAGTATGTAAGTTAATAATACAATAAAGTTCTCTTGTTGATATTGGTTTAGATTTAATTTTTTTAATAGTTCTTTTGTGTTCATTTATTCTGCTAATGCGTTATTTATGCCATACCAAGCGTTAAGAAGAATAGGACCCCGCATTCTTTCTTTATATGCTAACATAGAAACATATGATATTTGAAATAAGTAATAAATGAATAAAATTCTCTTATTGGGCGAATTTAGTAATTTTGTGTAGCTTCCGATTTCGCAAGATATGAACTTAACTTTCTTACTTTCTATGCAATACTCTCTACAATATATACAGTGTGTTCCAGATTGAGTAGGCTACTGTAGATACCTTCCTTATTGTTAATGACAGGGATTCGTTCAAATGGGTAAAGTTGTGCAGTTTTGAATGCTTATTAAGACTCCGCTGAGAAAGTTTTAAAATGTACAGTGTAGGAATTATTCCCTTAATCCTGAAGCTCGCTATTTTCTTTATTTGTTTAGTGCCCTTATTGTAAGTTTGTGTATTTTTGGCATCGTTGTCATGGAGATTTTGTCGGTTGCTAGGAGAGTTGTTGATAAAACAATTACAAGAGAGCATTTCTGGTATTTGGTGTGAATACACGCATTTTTCATCTGCTCCTAAAAATTTAAAAATAATTAACATTGTTTATACTGAATAAAGTATTAGTATTGTTCAATTTATAGTAACGAATTTCTTTGAAGAAAGAGTAGGTTAGATTAACTTACTGGGTTAATATTGAGTAAGTGGATCCTGTTTCGAGTCGAAGATTTGGTGTGGCTACGCGGCGAGATTTTGGATTACCAGCGAGTAGGAGAACAACAGATGGTGTCTGTGGCCTTCCTATTAAGATAATAGGATTTCGATGTCGTCATTGCTTTATAAGAGGTAAATCAATTATACGTACCTAACAGGAAGCGCGAGTGTACCTGATTACTGAAGAAATACACCAGAAAATAATATCTAAAACTGTCCAAATATTACATAGAGCATTACAGGGGTATTAAGTTAAAAGGAACGCAGAACAACTGACGTGTCAAGCCCCCACTGAAGTTAGCTGCGTAATTGGTAAATCATTTTAAACGGCCATTTTCTCATATAACAGCGAAACGTTATAGAACCGACTTCTGAGACCGAGTTCTCATGTTCGAAAGCTAGTCCGTGGTATTTTTTTTAGTTCATATTTGGCGACAAGTATCTAAATTTGTCACTTGGCGTCCAATTTTTCATAATTTATAAACATCATTAAGTTAATTAAAAAATTAATTGCAGAAAGCAAGTTATTCAATTTAATTTCTATTTAATCTTTAAATTCAATTAAGTTAAATATCTTCTTCTTATTGCAATAATTTATTACAATATATATATATATATATATATAAAACGGCGGGGATGGCTCAGTGGTAGAGCGCCTAGGTTTGGATGTAATAGTCCAAACGCTTCCCGGGTCAAATCTCCCCAGGGTCGGAAAATTTTCTAATTCCATGGGGGATCGGTAGTGGGTCCCGGTCTCCATTTGCCATTGGGGATCAAATTAATGGCACTCCTCGAATTACGGTCGCATTAGAGGATTATCAAGACCATAAACAAAAACATTTACACACAACAGGCAAGCCAAGCATGGTTTCGCACCAACACGGTAACCCGCAGAGGCGGGCCCTGTTGTGCGTAGCACAAACTAGCTTAGCCTTGCCCCACACCGCCTCGACATTGCGCAAGCGGTACAAACGAGGAGCACGATAATAATAATAATAATAATAATATATATATATATATACATATACATATACAATATAAATTATTTACTATTTTCAACGAAGTATGGTTACCTCTAATTAAAAGTTATTAGAGATATTAAGTGTTTTAATGCTAAATCAAGTAAGCACGAAATCAAATACACATTAAGTTTACCTTCGACACAAATGCAACAGAAACAAAAAATTAAATACTACTGAATATTAAAATTATAATAAATGCTCAAAATGAAAATTGCGAAATAGTCTAATTGGTCGTGTGATACTTGATGGAAACTTAACAGCGCAATGGAGTTTGGAAATTCGTTGAATATCTCTATAGGATTTGTTAGATGATCTACCTTTAACATAAAATGTTCAAATATGGTATCAACAAGATGGCGCTCCTGCACATACTGCCAGATATATTACTAATATTTAAATGACCGTTTTAAAAATAGGGTAATAGCGCCTCTTCATTTTTGTTTATGGTGCACTGAAAATAAAGTTTATGGAAATAATGTTAATTATAATAATGTAGATTGTAGAAGAACCATGTAAAGCAGTGCTGCAAGAATTTAACGGTGTTAATTGTAATGCACTACCAGAAGTAACTGGCAGTGTCGAAAAATGGTGTTGATTGTATTTCACCAATAACAGCCAGCATTTTCCTTTGCAGTTGAAGGTTTACATAAAAATCTTTCTAATCGTTTGCTTTCAATATCCGTTGATGCAGGGTATGGTTTTCAGAGAAAAAGTATACATGAAATAATATTCCATGAAATCGATTTTAGGAAATCTTTTGAAGATAAAAAAGTTTTGAAGTACACCTGTGTCCAGCGTTTGATTCCAATGACACTTATTTATAAATGAACACGCAAAAACCATACAAAGGTCGTTTGTATATGAAGGGGCAGTTTTAAATTTTGATATATTTTCTTTTTACAGTATCTTTGCTTCACTTGATAACTCATATAGTACTTCCCGAAAGTAACGGATAAATTCCATAAAAACGTTGAGAAAAATATTTCAAAAAAATGCTCGGACACGTCTTTTTTTATATTTAAATTATCATTTCAACCCCTAAGCGCTAGCAACACCAACTTTAAAAATTCAAATAGCAAAGTACCCCTTCTGAAAAAGTGTTTCAAAATCGGTTGATAAATAACGGAAATATTTACCAAAATGTATTCAAATGAAAGTGCCAATATTCGAGCAGGTGTTGATACGGTTCTAGCAATGAGTGATAAAAACAATTGAAGTTTATCGTTGTCAGTACGTTTTAATGTTTTAAGTGTTTATGTTGAGTTTTTAAGTTTCGATGTTTCTTAGTTACTCAAAACCCATCGCAATGTTTACAGGACGTACTGAGAACATAAACTTCAATTGTTTTTACCACACATTGTTAGAACCGTTTCAACACCTGCTCGAATATCGGCACTCTCATTTGAATACATTTTGGTAAATATATAAGGGGTACTTTGCTATTTGAATTTTTAAAGTTGCAGTTGCTAGCGCTTAGGGGTTGAGGGGTGGAGGGTTGAAAATTACATCACTAAATGATAATTTAAATATAATAATCGACGTGTCCGAGCATTTTTTTTAAATATTATTCTCAACGATTTTATAGAATTTATCCGTTACTTTCGGGAAGCACTGTATACCTTTACAGAACAGTTGCGACATTATTAATTTGATTAACTGTCACTTTAGGTTGTCTTGCATAGTCAAATTACTAAAAACGATTCTTGAAGAAACATTTTATAAGATTATGGCGACATCATTGCCATTATATGGTAGCGAAACGTGGTTCCCACTAGAACGAAACAAAAGTATAATTCAAACCGTCGATATGTCATGTATAAGTAAAGTGAGGGAATGTGCAGAACTAAATAGAATACGAAACGAAGCAATACGAAAGAATTTCAAATTTACTTTATTAACAAAGCAAGAGAAACGGACACAAATGGACAGAACATACGCGAAGAATGAACATCACCAGAGCTTCTAGAAAGACATTACAATATAATGCCGCGCGAAGAAGAGATATAGGGAAACCCAGGAAAAGATGAAGAGATCTGTGAAACAGGCAAAAATGCCTAAAGTTGAAGAAAGAAAAAAAAAAGTTGTCTTTCCAAATCAACTCTTTACAAGTCGTCAAAACTATTTAAACGTGATCGAGAATCTTTAGAAATAAAAGTGTTTGGCACTAGAGGCAATAGCAGCTGGATTAGGATTTTTAGGAATCACAGATTTCAGTATATTGGGTCAAAGTGCAAGATGCCTCCCGCGAATACTTTTACCATTCCAAATGTGCGTGTTCTGGTAGAGTCTAGTGAATACCTTTTGGGTGCTTTGTGGGGACCAACCAGGTTTAATTATTAATCGACTTGTCACTGGAGATGATGAAGCATGGTGCCATCAATATGATTCTGTGTCGACTCCAGCCCTTTTACGTAGTTTAAAGTCATTTTTCTGAGGAAAAATTTTCGTAGCTTTGGAATCTAGTAACTAGGCATAAATAATTTAAAAATAAAATAAAGAAATGTCGCAGCCTGTAAGATTTAACCTAAAACCTACTAGCGAAAACTAAAATCAAATATTATATTTGATATGTAATAAATAGCAAATTGTTCCATTTTATGTATTAATTAAACTTGATGTCAAACACAACATCAAAATGTCACTAAAGACAGTTTAAAAAACGATGTTTCTTAATAATTACCCTAGATTTGCAAAATCCAATAGGTAGCAGTGCAAATTAAGGTCCTGTTTTAACATTAATATGTGAAGAAACCAAAACCAGTTTAAAACATGACTTTATTTTGCACCTAGATTCACTTCTTGAAATTATGCGATCAACTGCCCTAACACTCTTTATACATTGTTCTAGCAGCTATATAAAAAATGTTTGCGGTAGTTATCATCTGTTGGGTTTTCGTGTAGCGATTTTGATATATTTTAAATGTAGAGGTACATCAAAAATTCATTAGACATTAGTATTTTGAAAATGTCCATAAACAAAAGAGGAGGTTGCTTGCTTGCTTGCTTGCTTTGAAAGAGCGAGATCTAGGACGCGGTTTTCCATGCATCTCTATGCACTTAGGCCACATTTGGCCCATTGTACACCCTAACTAAGAATTTTGCCTATCTGGGGTAATTCCAACTCCAGTAGTGATTTTTAACGTGTTACACATCGCAGTGGCACGGGACCTACGGCTTCACTTCTTATCCGAAAGAAGGCGCATTTTCAGATTTTTCCCCGCTAGAAAAATCTTGCCAAAAACCTTGGCCAGGTTTGAACCCGCGTCCCTCGGATCTAAAGGCAAATGCGCTAACCACTAGACCACCGAGGCCGGCATAATCCAATGATTTCAATAATCGAATGATTAAGATTCGAATGATTTTAATAATCGAGATATTCATTCGAATTAATCATTCCAAACGAAAATGCGCGCGCATTTCGGCAATACGAGAAATGTACCACATCCTGCCTTTTTGAATGATGACTCCCTGGCACTCCCTGTCTTATCTCAAATAGCATTTTCGGTTTTCGACTGGATTCTGTTCTGTATTTATTTTAATTTCCCCACATTGTAAGATTGTTCTGATTGTAAATGCCGTTTTATGGTTTTCCGTTTTATAAGCTATTAAATATTAACGATATTTCTAATTCTTTTATTACAAATGATTAATAGTCTACATCTTTATAAGCGTAATCACGACGAACAATTTAGCCACCAATTTTTTCAAACGGAAGCCTGATATAACAAGCCTGACAGATTCCAAATGGTCATAACTGATTGTGGCCAAAAAATTTTGTTTATTTGATATTTTTAAGCAGTGTAATAAATTGCTGAGATTATTTAATTCATTTGTCTAGTTTATGACTATAATATATTTAATTGAATATAAATCTATCTGAAAAATTCTACAACTAATATTTTTGAATTTAAGTATGGTAAAGTAGAAATAAATAATCGTAACGTAAACCTGCGGTTCGAAATTATACAAATTTATTTAGTAACTCAGTTGTACATGCGATTCCATCATACAAAACAAGTCAAATACGTTACTTTGTAGTTTATCTTCTTATCTTCTCGAATTACAAATTCATTCGAATACTACTCAAATTACACAATGAAGAAAGAAAGTAATCCGAGAGGCTTTCTTATTCGTCTGAATGATTAGCATCTCGTACATGCTGCATACCCCATATTTCGAATTGTTTTACTCGAGATGGGCGCGCCAGTAAACGAACGTATTCGAGAACTTTCTATCATTCGAATGTGTTACTCGCATCGCGGGATATACGCATAATCGAATAATTTGAACGATTTCATTCGAAATACGCCCATCACCAGTTACACATATCTTTTGCTAGCATATTTTTCGAAAAATATTATTTTGAAATGTAGTGTTATAGCTAGTATCAACTAAAGCAAACATTCAATGTTGTTTATAAATTTCTACTTTAATGTCTTTCGAAATGTAGCTTTGTCCATCTTGTAATACCCTGTTCGTGTAAAATATATTCTTTGGGGCGTTTCTACTTCAGGTGTTTATTGAAAATCGCCTTGTGGGACGACTTATAAATTATTTATATTTTATTATTTGTATGAAATTGGAGTTACTTTTTCCTAAAATCAGACGATAGTTCAGAATGTTGTATGTAAAACTTATATAAAAATCGCATAAGTGTAGATTTTTATGATTATCTAACCTGTGATTATTGTAATGTGATGGGATGTTAGAATGCTGATACAATTATCCTGCTACAAACATGTAAGCACTATTTTAAAGTACATGAGTGAAGCATGTGAAGTGATTAGGTCATAGCCCCCCTGAAATTGCTGATTTTTGTATGTTGATTGGTATGTAGGTAAAGATAAAAATCTACTTTCAACACTACGACAACACAAGTTGTCAAAAATAGGTATTACCAAAGCCATAATTACGAATACCTTGGAGAGTGATAATTGGCACAAGCTTTATGTTCTCACGTTAGGGGACCCTAATCCGTCCTAGAAATTCAAAACCTAGTACAACCTTTTTTCCAGGGTATTGCATGATATTTCTTCTTTATCGTACCGAAAATAAAACAACTAAATCATGCTCTTCTAATAGGGGAAACCTAACTTCGATCATAAACCTAAACTGACTAGCCTATTTGTTTACTATTATGGAATTTTTCTATTTATACGGTAATACAATTCTGGATAAGCTGTCTACATATTAAAAAACCGCATGTAGGAAGGCGCACCAATATAGGTACGCTGACAATAGAAACATTAATTTTAGTTAATTTGCAGGCATTTTAATACTGCTTTAATGAGATTTAATTTTTGCAGTCTTACGTAATTATATTTAATTTGGAAAAGCTACTTTACACCTGCTTTGAAGCACTTGCAAGCTAATTTAGAATCTATTCAGGCGTTAATAGTTTAAAAGCAACTTGTAACTGGTGTGACAGGTGACTAATCCCTTACCCAATCCAATTAAAGAAGGTTTCTATAATTTTCAACTGGACTTGTCGTCAAAAATAAGACCGAAACCTCACACCTTTCCATTGTAACTTGACAGCAATTAACACTGGGTTCGCGTCGCTGCTACACAAATATGAGCCGAACGACCCCATAAGAAGGGGCCTGTCAATCATCTCGAAGTTGAATGCTGGGATTACCATTTCAAAGAGACCGGTTCGCTGCGACCCACCACTAAGTGCCTAATTTTCTGTCAACCAACATTTGAATGTTACGTTTGAAACGTCCCGGATATTGGATCGTTCATGTGTCATTTCCAATATTACCAGGAGATTGCGATAATGGCGACTCAATTGTTGGCATGTGAATAGAAGCTGCTGAATAGTAAATGCATTTTGCATTGTAATATGTGAAATGTATTTTTAGTTTGTCAGGTCATTATGTTTCTGAGTTCGTTTAGGCGAAGCTGGTTCAGTTTGGCATGAATAACATTTAAGGCTGTGACGGTATAGCGTACTAGTTAATATTGATTCCCTATGCGAACGTCTTATACGATATTCCAAAGTTAGTTAAGTTCTTAACTTTCTAGGTATTTTAATTTACTTGATGTTTTAATAATTCCAATTCGTTTGATTTCAGCAAACTTCTGCACCCCGTTATAGATACGGTTAGGGCTACCTGACTATTCTCCAATGTAGGATAATGATAGCGAGTATAAATACGACGTAACAACAGAATATGAGATAAATATTTTTTAAACATGGCGCAGAAAACAAGCAGAAATACATGAATTGAATTGCAACCTCCGCCTAAGGGGGAGGCGCGCCCTCCCGCCTTACGGCATTTTAGGCATAAGCAGAAATACAGTAAAGACCTTTATAAAAATAAGAAGAAATGCAGCGTTCCCTATTGAACGACGAGCCCCCTCTTTATCATTGTATCTTGATGCCCCGCTAATATTTATAAACAGCCCGAATGTCCTATTTTACTATGCTATTAATGTAGAAAAAGTATTGATTTTGTATAAAATGCGATTTTTAGATTTTAACGGATGCAGCCATTTCGGACAACCAGGGACACACAGAAATAGTATAAAAAATTGATATTCGTGAGTATGGGAATCCACTGATGGGGTAAACTTTAGTAGTAAATGAAGTAGCATTTTTTTGTCGCAAACGTTTGCTTTGCACTAAAGTACCATGTTATAGACCTTTTCTCATAGTTCCTATATCTGCTCCGGATGTTGGCAACAATCTTGGTTATTTTTACTTTGTTAACTGTTACCCTAAATATGTGTGTAGTAGTCACAGAGATCGAGATTCTTAGGTTCTTGGGCCAAGCTAGTCTTCTCTTTCCAACACCTCTTCTTCCCTGCACCGTTCCTTGTAATATAGGCTGCAGTAGATTTCTCACATTTCTCATGATATGTCTGATGTATTGGACCATTTTTGTTTTCACTGTAGTTAAAATTCTTTTTCTTTTGTCAAATTTTATCATTTGTGACCAGGTCTGCTCATGACACTCTTAATTTTATGCCATGCACACATTTAGAATACTTCCAATTTTTTGCTTTTCTCCGTAAACAAGAAAAAACAGTACATAATAATGTAGAAATCTTATTTTTAAGGTCAGGTATTGCCAAACCGAGGCTGTTGAATACGGCGCTCATTTTGTTGAATACAGCTCTGGCCTTTTCGATACCGTTCCTTATCTCCTGCGGGTGATATCCCATTGGTCATTGATGGAAGTGCTGAGATATGTATATTTTTTTAATCCTACTATGAGTTTTTCATTTATCATAAGATGACAGTCGGGGATGTTGTTTTTGCTCATTATAATTAAATTTGTTTCATCTCACTCTATTAGAAGTTCTAAGTTCATATTCTATCAGAAAATGTGACCGTGTCATGCCACAGATATGTAGTTTTAGTACATATAAGAAGATTATTTGAGAATCCTTTGGTTTCGAAGCGATGATTTTTTAATAATACAATTTTAAACCTCGCTCAAATCTTACATAAATTGTAAAACGCAAGTATACATACTTGATATTTGCAAAATCAAATGCCCCATAAATAAAATATGAAGAAGGATTCTGTCAACTATCAAGAATACAGAAAATAGGGCTGTAAGGGAAAAATAAACTAAATAAATAATTTTACAAACACAAATATAATATTATTTAGTTATGCTGGACAAATGTAATAATGTGATTTATATTTAATTTACGTCGACATGGTTACACTACAAGCGAATTATTTGCTTTTTGCTCTTTTCGTCGCATAGAAAACTATTACATTGTTTAAATTTTACCGGTATATTTGCTTTTTCTGCCTTCAGTCCAGGACATACATTTTTTAATATAATCTATTCGTTTATATTCTGTCACAACCTGGGATCCAATAAACGTTTCGATTTATTTGACATGCTGAGAAAATTCTCTTGTACATACATTGTACATTGTAAATGCAAATGCAATTTTCAAATTTAAATTACGAGTTTTTATTGTTATCTGAAAATTCAAATGACATGGTGTACTAGAGACGTCATTCAAAAATTAGGACCAAACACAATTTATTTAATTTTCGGTAAACTCTCGCACTCTCTCTCTCTCTCTCTCCCTCCCTCTCGGTTTTTTACCACCCATCAAGGGTCTTTACCGTTCAACTATTTTCCTCCAGTCGGTTCTGTTTTTGGCAGTTCTTCTCCATGTTTGCATTCAGTTTTCGGAGGTCTTGATATACATTGGGTGTGGTGGTAGCTCAGTTGGTAGAGCGCTCGCTTTCTGAATAAAATGTCGATTCTGGCTTGGGTCGAAACCTAAGCAGAACTATGCAGATTTATAAAAATCTTGTCTGCAATCCACCACACACAATTTCCCAATTCGGCTTGCAACCGTGGGATCTTAATGCTGCAAACCTTCTCTGGAATTTCTGTCGTTCGGATTCCACGTTAAACTGTAGGTCCCCCGTGTTTCTACCTTAGCGCTGAGGAGAAACACGTGCAGAGAAGAGGCCGATGCCCAGCAGTGGGACGGAAGGGTTGTTGATGATGATATACATTGTCTATCCACCTCATCCGCGGTCTTCCTTTGGATCGTGATGTGGGTACACAATTAAACACCCTCTGAGTTGTATTGTTGGGTGCCATTCGCATCACATGTCCGATTCATTGTATTCTCATTCGTTTAATGACATTGACTTCATCTGGTTCGTTGTGGAGTCTCCTTATTTCTTCATTGTATCTTCGTCTCCATTCTCCCCTATCGTTGACTGGTCCAAATATCCTTCGCAGGATTTTCCTCTCAAATATTCTTAAACATTGTTCTGCTTTTTTCACCATGATTCACAGCCATATATTAGTATGGGTCTTATTATAGATTTATGTAATTGCAGTTTTGTTTTCCTTGATATTAATTTTGTCTTAAAGATGACATTCATGGCAAAGTAGGCCCTGTTGGCTGTGACAATTCTGGCTTTAATCTCTTCGGTTATGTCGTTCGTTTCGTTAATGACTACCACCATGTATTTGAAATTATTAACCCTCTCTATTTCTGTGTCGCTTGTTACTTGTTCCTCTTGTTCAATTTGCCTTGGTATTTGTCGGTACTTTGTTTTTTCCGTGTTTATTGTGAGTCCGATCTCTTCTGAGTTGGCTTTCAGGGTTCTATATGTTTGGATCACGTCTCTTTCATTAGTACTGATTATGGCTATATCATCAGCATACGCCAGTATTTGGTTCTGATTCCTGAATAGGTAGTCACTCTGTATAGGGGTTTTTTGTATGACGGTATCTAGCACTACGTTAAATAATATGGGGAACAAGGCGTCCCCTTGTCTCAATCCAACATTGCTACTGATAGCTTGCGTTTCCTCTCTTCCTACCTTTATCTTATATTGTACCTCTTTGATAGTCATCAATGTCAGTCTTTTTAATTTTTGTGGTGTCCCAAAGTTCTCTAGTTTTCCTAGTTCTCAAGGCTTGTTTTTCTGCTTTGCGTGTCACACTATCATATGCTTGCTTATAATCTACGAAGATGTTGTGGCTATCGATCCCAAACACCCTGGCTTTTTCTGCTATTTGTCGCAGGCTACACAAATATCTGATCTGTTGTAGATTTGCCCTTCCTGAAGCCAGCTTGGTAGTTCCCTATTTTACTTTCTGCATATGGTTTCAGTCTTTCCAGTATTACGTGCGATAGGACTTTGTACAAAGTGATTTTTAAAAAGTCAATTGCAGTAGCCTAGGGATTGTCCCGTCTATATTAAGCGTTAGAATCTGACTCTATGAAAATTGTAACAGAAAGAAAGAAATCTTGACGAACAACCTGTAATTTACTTACCTTAATAAATTACAAATCAGTTGCAACTAAATACTTGTTCGTTTTCACATTTTGTTGGGCCAAAATTTTTAACTACCTGAACTGCCACACAGTTTGACATACAGGTAAATGTCATTCAAAGCTTATTACAGCTGACTGCAGACGGAATAGCTTTTTTTCTAGGCTTGCTGCAATTGACTTTTTAAAAAATCACTTTGTATGTAGTATCGAGAAGATAGATTCCTCTATAATTCTCACATATTGTCTTGTCTCCTTTTTTATGGATGGGGCATAGTATTTCTGTGTTCCATGAACGTGGTATTTTTTCGTTTTTCCATATTGTCTGAATTAACTTTAGGATCTTTTTCCATAACTCCTGCCCTCCCGCTTTTAGTAACCCTGTTTGTCTTCCCCATGTGCTTTATTCATTTTCATTCTGCCAATGATGTTCCTAATTTCTTTGTAAGTCGGTTCTGGTTCGGTAAACATTGTAGCATATTTGTGTGAATTTGTAAAAAACTTTCATCCAAAATTTCTGAAATGTGTAGCAAAATATTTAACACAATCAGGTCTCAGAATTTTAAAAAATGTTTGGGTGTTGATGGAAACCAGTGCTAAACAAAAATTATTTTATTTATATATGTGGTAGACATTTCGCATAATCCGACTTTTTGCAAAACGTCGTTATTGAGACGAAACATCAACTATTTTGCAATATGATGGCTGAGTTTCAGTCATTTTGCAAAGTGTTTTAGTGCTTTTAGAGAAATTTAACAACGATATGTACTTCCCACTACTCCACGTGAATCTACGAGTAATTGTGATAATATGTGTAAAGAAGTTGTACATTCGCGTGAATTTATTTAGTGTCGAAGCTGTTTAAGAATATATGTTAATGTTTTAGTACATACCTAGTATAAGTGAAAGTAATACAATTAAAAAAAATACAAATTAAACACATTTATTTTATTATCTTCCATAAACTTCCAAAGAGTTTAAATGATGCAGTCACATTGCATAAAATCGAGTCGTTGTTCAGTTTGCCTGAAAGGACCAAGACATTTTGGAAAATGACTGAAACTCAGCTGCCATATTGCAAAATAGTTGGTATATGTTTTGCTAAATTACTATATATATTGCAAAAATACGGATTGTGCGATATTCCTGAGACACCTATATTAATAAAGCTTGTCTCTGGGGCTTTCCATGGGTAAGTAAAAATTTAGAATTACATAAGTCGCCACTAAGAACTCCATGTCTGATTTGCTGAAATTTGAAGTGGAAAGATACATTAAAAATGTAACGAAAGAGGTATGTTTTGAAAAAATACAGTGACGGTTTTCTTGCAGTCTTTACAGTTTTCTAGAGCGTGTTAATAAAAGTCGCATAATATTTACCAAAAAATTAAGGATATTGCGATTTTTTTAACATTTAGATTTAGCACCTACAGCAATATCTTGTCTTCGATACTTAAACTTATTGCATAAACATACCTGCTTTGGCATTTGCTATGTATTATACAATTTATATTATGTTATTAGAAAACCATTGAGAATATTATTTTTTTAGTAAATTTAAGATGCAAAAAATGTTTAATGTAATAACTTAATAATTATGAAAATATTTTATTATAAATGCATTTCCTGTATTTGTATAACAGAAAAGAGGTAAGTTTATTTTACATCTCTTATTTGTGTGGATAGAAAACGTACTGTAGTACAAAATGTAATTATAATCATGATTGTATAAATTTTACCAGCTTAGCCTTGCCCCGCCCACCTTCTCTTTGGTATGGGCCTAAACGACCTGTTAATCAATCAGCCTTTTTCATCCCTCTCTTAAGCATCGACCTCTTCTCTGCCACGAGTTTTCTCTTAGCGCGACGGTAATAGCATGAGTTTATTGTGGAATCGGAACGAAGGAAATTTCAGGGATGATAATTTTAGCACTAAGATCCCATGGTTGCAAACTGGATTGGAAAATTGTGTGATGGATTGTAGCACAAGATTTTTATAGGCTGTTTGGTAGTGCTAGGGTTCTGAACCCAAGCTAGAATCGACGTTTTGCTCAGAAAGTGGGTGCTCTACCAACTGATCTATCATCACGTTCTCAAACAGTCTACTAACGCTGTAAATTCATTTTTGCATTTCTAAGATATGGTAAAAATGTTACCTACTTAGGAGTTTTTGCGGTGGGTATTTTGAAGTGCCGTCAAAGCGATGTTGGTGTTTAATTATTAATATTTTATGTTAGGTTTTATATTAGGCTAGTGTATCCTTTATTAAAGTTCTCTTCTCGATCATAAATTCAACCAATAATCCATGTTTCTTTTCTAAAATAACTAAGTATAGAGAGTCTAGCTACAAATTGTTATATATATAATATATATATGTATAGACACTGTGTTGCACTTTTCACACTTCTGTATTCTTATTTGTTTTTAAACGATTTCAAATTTTGGTCTATTATGTCAAAATAAACGCTTTAAACGGCAGTATCTTCTCTTCTTCGAGTACTTTATCTCTTACGAGCCGTAGCGAAAGAGTAGTATAATTGATCAAAATACGAAACCAATCAGAAAAGAAATAAAGAAGATACAAGGGTAAGAAGGTGACAGTGAGAAGTGAAATACACTGTATATATAAATATATAATCGGTTTCACAGCCTCTGATGTCGCCTTTCGAACCCCAAATTTCCCCTCCATTCTTCTCTTCTGTGTTGTTGGGCTCTGTCCGTCATATAGCTTCCAATGCTTTCTGCCATGTTTCTGTTGGCCTTCCACGTTTTCTTCTTTCTGGAGGTAACTATTCCATCACTGCTTTGGTAGCCTTTTCTTTTCCATACGTCTTACGTGGCCATACCAAATCAATTGCTTCTGTTCCATGTTCTGGATTAGTGTGTCGTGGTGGATATTCATAATTTATCTTATGCTCTGATTTGTTACATGATCTATTTTCTATATTCTTGCAGATCTTCTAAGTACATCCATTTCTACTGCTTGCATTTTTCTTTTTTTCGACTTCATTAATTTTTCATATCTCTGCTTCCTATTATACTTTTCACCAAGGCGTTATATATATATATATTTTTGTAATTAAATTACTCCGCCATTCCTTTCAATCTCCTGGTTACGGTTCGTCCATGAGCTATTTATTGTCTTATTTCATGTATATCATTACCATACGTATTTTTATTCCCAGGAATTTGTATTCTTCACATGGTAATATTATTTCGTCGTCTTCCAATTGTGAATTTTGGGATGAAGCTTCTACACACAGATATTTGGTTTTGTCAATGTTAATGTTAAGCCCACGTTTTCTGTAATAGTCTTTAAGTTTTCGTGTCATGTATTCCAAGTCTTCTTTATCTTGTGCTATTAAGGCTTGTGTTTAGTCAGTAAATTTCTTCGATGGAATTTTTGAATACGCCTACGAAATGGGCAACCAGGATAGCGGCAGCAAATGGTCATTTGTTGCTTTTCTGGAAGTTTAGTAATCCCTAGTAATCTTAAGATAACGATCGGCAAAAGGTATTTATTATTTACAATTTGGGGACAAGTTGCGTACCTGCGGTCGAACCAAGGATTATTGATATTTGTTATCGTTTAGTATGTTGCCTACCTTCACCATTTTTTGCGATTATGACTGAGGTTTTTTTGCTTTATATTACAAATTACTGTTTTCTAAAACAATTTAAAAAATAGGTCGATACGTGCATGGTTTCGTAACAATTCAAATTATATTGCTAAAGCGAGATTTATTTAAAAATTTTGTTTATTTGATGTTTATAGCATAAACCCCATCTTTTATATTAACCGCTATAAAATATGTATTTCTTCAAATATCAATTTTTTAGTCATTTACCAAGGTCATTGTATACATCCAACATGCGAACCAGTTTTCTACTGTTACTATATTCTTGTACTTTGTAATTTAAAATCATCTATATTGTAACTTTACCTTGCTGCTAAAATCAAGCCTTAACACCTGGTCGTCTGTAGACTGTAGTGTGTACAAATCCTTCTTATCAATTTGTACTCCGATGCCTCGACAGTCTTCCTCTGCTTAATGTATTTTGTATTCTTTTTCTACTATGTTTCTTTATATCTCCCGTACAGTCTACTAAATGTTGCTGTTACAGTTATTCTCCTTCAATGTCCGCATATAGGCCTATCCCGTTTTCATTTATAGAAGATATCCTTCCAATCTTCCATTCTTGGTATATCGCTTTTCCATTTATACACTACTATTCTCAACAGTTTTGGGCTACCATTTTTTCCTCAATTCCGCACTGATTCCTCCAGAACCTGTAGCTTTATCATTTGTTAGCGCTTTTATTTTTTATTTTTTGCTATTACTTCTAGGTATATGTATACTCCCCTACAAACTGTTATTTACTAGAATTTGTAACGGCACACGCATATCCAGCCATGTAAAAACTACAATCTTCGTTGGAAGTAATGTAAAATATAAATTTACACTTCTTACCTAATTACATATTTCTAGTAAAACGAAAAAGCTCTTTTTAAAGTAATTACATAGATTCCGTGTTCTCAGAAAGTGGTTCTACTGAGCCAACCCCTTTTCATAATAGTGGCGTAAAACAAGATGGAATTTATTTTTTAGGATGTACTTTATTAAGTTTTATTAATCTCACTCGGCAATTAAAAATTAACTATTAGTATGTTTTACGCTAAATTTGTATTTTAATTATAGTATTATGTATATAAAATAATAAATGATCGTCTGTATGTAGTCTTACAGACAGCATTTCAAGTTACACAACGATGGGATTTAGTTTACAATTTATTGTAAGGTGAATAACAATTCTAGTATCACGGAACAAAATGAAGTGTTATCAATCAAAAACAATATATTATTGGGACGCGTTCTGCCTCGGCATATGCATGACCATAAACAGCAGACATGCATAACATAACATACATTGAAATACAACATTTTGGGGTAATATCTCGGGCTGGCACTGCAGTCCGCAGCTGGCGCCGCGCACCAAATCGGTCGAAACCGCCTTTTGCATAAATTATTACTTCCAGTCATGTCCCTAACCAAAGAGATACTACTGCGACCAACCACGACAAGGAGAAAACAATATTCAGACAGCAATATTTCAAACATTACATAATTTCAATGCGCAACCAAAAAGTCTTTTTTTCTTAAAGTTTATATTCTAAAGCACTGTTGACATTCGGGCTAATAATTTTACGTACGAGGGCCGTTGCAAATGTTTCCAGTCTAAGTAGGTTATAGAAACACTGTAAAAAATTATTTTTTATTTTTTCACATCATATCATCAGCAGTTATATACAAGATTTCAATAATTCAACGCCATTTAAAAAATTATTTTTCTTAGTACTCAAAATACTCATTTAATGTTGCATGTACTTCAGAATTGTCGAGAAATCTTCTGGCATTTAATGCTGGCCTTAAATTTTAAGTGAATAGGAATTTCTACGACAGTGTCCAGACTGTGATACGAGGAAGTTGACCGCGAAACAGCCAGATTGAGGAATGGTAGTCGCTGAATTGTTTAGTTAGTGCGAGAAGGTGTCGTCATTAAGCAGTAGAGCTAAACAGTTAATTTACGGCTACCCCCAGATCCCCCAAACATAGTTATCAACAATACTCCGATCCACTGGAACCCAAAAGATAGTGCGGTACGGTACCTTGGTATATATTTAGACCGAAGACTAAGTTGGAGCTTTCATATAAATAAAAAATTATCCGAAGCATACGCAAGACTAGGTATGTTATATCCAGTAATAAGCAGAAAATCGTCCCTCAGAATTAAATGTGGAACCCTAATCTACACGTCCATATTAAGACCTATTTTCACTTATGGATGTAGTGTTTGGAGTGCAACATCAAAAACCAATCTGAATAAACTTCAAGTCCTGCAGAATAAAGTATTACGTATTATAACCAAAGCAGAATGGTATATTAGAAATAGGCAGATCCACAGAGAGACCGACATTCCTACAGTGCAGCAGTTCATTACAAAAACCGCCAAAAAAATTTATGACAGAATTAATCTGTGCGATGGCGCATCATATTACAACTTAGGTCAAAGATCACTGCACACTAGACTAAAAAGAAAACTACCAATAGACCTTCTGAACAGTGATAGTGAGTAAATTAACATTCAAACCCAAAATACTCAAAGTGATTCAATTATACGTGTGTGGTGTATACTCATATCTAAACAATAAGTTACCAAACACTGAACTAGTGATTAGTGATTTACATGTCCAAAACTTATTAATTAACACTGCCATGAATAGCAGTCTCTGCTGAACTGGCATAATTGTATTAAAAAAAAAAAATTTACTGCTACATTATGCTTTAATTGTTCATATCATTTAGTGCAATATTCATCAGTGATTGTATTACATTAAAAGAATTTCTTTAGCGCCCTACAAAATGGACAAGTTTTTTTTGATTCTTAATTATTTCCCTTGCATAGATTCTTGATTGACTTAAATAGTTATTGCTTGTAAGGAAAGATTTGCCATTGAACATTCCGTTCGTTTTTGGATATAGAAATGAGAAATCGAAGGTTTCTCGGAACCCACCTTGGGAAAATTTTGATTTGGTGTAGGTGAGGTATCAGAAGCAACGGTAATTATGGCAGCTATTTCAAACACTTTAACTAACAAGAACTAATCAACAAGAATTATATTTTCATTCTCACCTCTATTGGTCGTCTTAGCCTCAGCTCATCTTGGATAGTTTCCTTCATCGCCATCGCACTATGTTGCAGTAACTTTCCCTGTGCACAGGAAATTACGTTAGTACCATAAATATTTTGGAGTCGTTCTTTAGTCCCTTTTGGAGCTAAACCTTCCACTGTCAGAAATGTAATGACTGTCCTCTGTTTAAAATGGTTTTTTTTCATGTTTGACACACAATGCGTTTCAGAATAATGTATAACTATAAAACTAAAAAAATAAAGCTCACTAGTGCGTTGAAAATATTTGACGGGAAAACTTTGGGACTTCCCTCGTATGAAAGATGATAGCAGAATTCAAACAGAACGAAAAGTGCTAGTACATTTATTTCTATTACATTTCGTGGTATGAATTACGATAACTGGGACAATAATAATGAGGAACTCCATTTCTAATTATGACTTTTCGGAAAATTCACCACCAGCTAATTCCAAGAGATCATTAAAGAAGCCCAAGACGACCAAGTTCTATAAAAGAATAAACTAATCCCATATTGGTCTTATTAAAAGCGGCTTTTCTGAAATCCAGACTAAATTCTTATTTGTGCTTAAATAATGGAATGGTATCGTCCTCAAGTTATTCCTGTATCAGTACTGTAAGAAAAAGCAAATTATTCAAATTAGTGTTAGCTGTGTCACTGTTAACATTCGTTAGTATTACACCACGCATCAGCAGAATAGAACTTTTGGAATAACGCTTCGAAGAGTTTTAAATTTTAATAGTCTGCACAGCTAATAATTACCTCCTAAAATAAAGTAATGCAGTTTTTACCACCGTACTCGCATAAAATTGACAGTGTAAATAAGAAAGAATTAAAAGACAAAACTGTTCCTCATGCACGGGAGCTTGTCAACTGTCAAATATAGAGATTCTGTGAAATGAGAAGAATTATTCAGAATCTCACTAAGACGGTTCTACATCAAAAACCAAACAATTTAGTTAATATAAAATTGAACAAACTATAATTTTCAGTTTCTCTCTGCTGTAGGTTAATTTCCTAATTACTAAAGGTAGCCCCACAACAGCTTTAACATTATTAAGGTATTTCCTTACCCACATTTTGCATTTTCATAACTTGCTATATTTTTGAGATATTTGTATTGAAAACTGTCAATCATTTTAAAGAGCTCTTATTTCAACTATGCTGGATTTCTTTTGACAAGAACAGATTAACATACGAGAAACTATTTCTCTTGGTACTACTGTCTGAAAAATATTTTCATTGTATAGTAACTACAAATCAATACACCAAGCGAACAGAGAACATAAAACTGCATTCCGTTTCGATTGAGGGTGGAAATTTCCTTTTAACATACACGGTGGGCCAATGAAAATGATACAGACCTGATTTTTCGTATTTATCGTTATTTTTTGAAAAATCGCTCGAACCCGTCAATATTTGTTTTGAGGGGGAAACCTTTTGTGTTTATTTTTTACCTTGTCACTTCAACATCCTAGGGCTGGTGAGCTTCACCCTTAAAATTTTAATTAGGAAAGGAGTTCTCGTTTTAACACTTCCTAGTTTTTCAAATTCGGATCAGCAATTTCTAGAAAATGCCTTTTAAAGACAGTAACCTGCTAAAAACTAAGAATTCATGATTTTTTAGCTTTACCATAATTTACACCAGTAATGTTTTATTGATTAAGAAATTTACCTTAACTTTCACTTTATGAAATGTTTGAAATGTTGACCTCCAGCATCCATACAGTACTACAGGTTTTGTTGAACCCGGTTTCGGACGTTCTGAAGCATTTCTGGGGTAATTCGCCGGCATTCGTTGTTGATCCGTTCACGCAAATCAATTAGGGATTCTGGATGAGTACTATGAATTTTAATTGTTATGTGGTCCCACAGAAAGAAGTTTAAAGGGTTTATATCTGGCGATCTCGCAGGCCACTCCATTGCTCCTCTTCGACCAATTCATCTACCAGGAAATGTTTCATCCAGATACTAACAAACAGCAAGGGTATAGGGTGGAGGTGCTTCGTTTTGTTGAAACATCAACTCATCCACATTGTAACGCTCATTTTGTTCCACAATTAACCCAAAATAATCGCAAAAAGTTTCTCCTTCAAAACAAAAATTGACAGGTCCAAGCAATTTTTGAAAAAATTACATTAAATATAAAAAATCGGGTCTGGTTCGATTTCAATGGCCCGTTCTGTATAACATTTTTATTACAAACCGTTGACTTATTAATGTTTTTGTTTCTATTTAATCTAGTAGCCATAATTCTGCCACAAAGTAAACAGGGATTGGAAATGGAAAAAGCAACTCCTAGCTTTTTCCAAAAACTATTGTTCAACGACGAGTCGACCTTCACCTGCACGTATTGATACTCATCATTTTGTAATACAAAACCAAGATTGTAAGTTAATGGACGACAATGGATTGTAAATGTTTGGGAAGATATTGTGTATGTTGTGAATAAACATCTGAATGGTGCAGAATATTTCCATTTTTACAAAACAATTTACTTCAACTGTTGCAAAAGTCCCTCCCAATCTAATGGTAAATATGAGGTGCCAGCACAACGGTGCTCTAGCACATTTCGCACTAGTAACTCGAGAGTTCTCGAATCAAGAATCCGGGAACACTCGTATAAGTTGCGGCGGTCCCATATATTGGCCACCCAGACCGCCATATTTGACAAAAATGAATTTGTTCCTATAACGACGTAACACATATTGTGTACTAGATCTCTGCAACTAATGTAAAAAGTATGAAGAACGCATAATAGATGTTTTTTATACAATTTCCGTTGAGTCGTAGCCCAGTAAATTATAACGATTATAAAAAGAGTGAAAATGTGTTCACGGAGGTCACATTGACTATTTGTTATAAATAAATACTTGAATTGAAATAAAATCGTTTTTCTAACTATGTTATTAATAATAAATGTTGTCACAATCATGGCCACTAGATTAGACAGAAACAAACGGTTTCAACGATTTGTAATGAAGCAGTATAAATGTCACATTTATTTTTCTTCGAGTGCTTGGCCTATTGCGAGATGCAGCAATTTTCTCTCCTATGCCTGTATCGCGTGTTTTAAAGTGCTACAGACATAGAGGACCTACGGCCTAATGTGGTCTCCGAACCATGGGAAGTATAAGAACATTGATGGTGATGTATAGGTTAAGAAATCCTGCACTAGCCTATGACGGCCAACTAACACTAAAACATTGATTTTAAACGAAGAGAGATATTGAAACCAAACTGTATACCGGGTGGTGACTTGCAAGACGCTGTATTACGATCTGAATAGTGAATTCTTTGCTTCCCTAATAATTTTAGAGATACAGTGTGAATACATTGTCTGCAGAGAAGATAATGCTATACTGCTACTGTAGTTAATAATTTTCCATTTTCCGGTACCGAAGAAATAAACGAAATTAAAAAAAAAGTCAGAGATGGCTTGAAGTTATCTAAAGAAATAATATGACTTACATTTGTCATTGCAGTTTAAAGTTAAACTGATTATTAAATTCTGTTCGCGTTAAAATTTACTGAAGCAGAGTATGACGAAATAACACAATATCAATTAACAATAATGAGAGACCGCAATATTACGACGGGGTTGTTTGAACATTGATGTGTGATATCCTATTTCTGTATGTAATTTCATGTATTAAATTGCTTGTATTTTTCCGGTCAAGGAATATGGAATAATATAAGCGATAGTACTTATGTACGAAAATAATTTTTTGTTTCTGTATAAAAGATCTCAAATACACTTTAGTTGTAAAATAATTAGGCAAACATATAATTGGACATTAAGAATTTACCACTGAAATTTAAATGCAGCATCGTCCAGGTCACCACTCAGTATAATTATAAACTATACTCAAACAAACTATATCAACGTTGTGATATTCTGTCAACCGTTTACACAGCAACTTCACGAATATCGTGTACGTTATGAAATATTTGTAGGTACTCCTCTTTTTGTAACAGCAGAAGCTGTCCCAGTGGAGAGATACTCAAATCTGCTGGGTGCGTAAGGTATTCTTTTGAACTATATTGTGGAGCGATAAAATAAAGAAACGTCAGTTGAAACAACAGTTGATTTATTTTTCACTTGCTGCCTATGTCGTATCAAATTTTCACTAAAAAAATTATTCCTACCCCAATATAATAAAAGAAATTTGCGGTTACAACTGTGTTATTTGTGAAAATAAACCTTGTAGATTTTTCTAATTCAGTTGTTTGTTCAGTATTTTTAAAGGTAAATATATAAGTCTATATATTGTTGTAATAAGTCCGGATTCGTTGAGAAAATAGTAATGTTAAATATTATTTTCTTTCCGTTAAACCAGAAGTACGATATATTTTATTTTTGTAATAGCATCCTGGAAATTATCTCCCGTTTTTTATTTTGAGGATTTTCATATGGCCTTATCTACGCTCTTCTATTCCAATTAGCATAAAGCTTCGCTCATCTGCGAATAACAATACACAGATAAGGGAGGTGATGGATAGAAATACAACGATTTATTTATACATTTAACTGTGTACTTTCCTTAAGATCTTGCTAATCTATAGCAATTATTTCTACCTATTTTAAGGTAGTTTTACTTTCAAAATTACAAAGAAACAATAAATAACGTCTATGAGTAGTCTTATTAATTTCAACTTATATTCGAAAAATATACTAATTTATTGAAAACATGAAGAACGTAGCTACCCATGAATGGTTAACAAGCTACTGAACTATAAACAAAACATACCATTATATGAGCCCGTTGTTTAGGAGACGAACTCTACAAATCAATATTCCGTGAGGGTCGTCAAGAAGATAAACAATATCAGGGGAAATATATGAAACTACAACGCTTTTAGCTTTAATCTGTGACCTGTCTCCCAATTTTCTATAGACAATCAGAAAATAGAACACAATTGCAAAACTTAATCAAAGTAAAAATAGGGGAACAAATATTTTCATTTATTAAAATTACTTATTTTGATTAAACTAAATTAAAGAGATTATAAAAAAGTTTTTAAATGTGTTCTTAACACACTCAAGTACAAAACGGTATTACAAAAATCCACACAGTAAGGGACCAAATTTACACAAAACACATACTGGTTTACATGTGTGGTATACCTATCACAAATGTCCTATAAAATGTCTGTTTACGTATAGGAAACCACAAATAGGGATGGCAAAAGCTTGAATAGCTAGTACATTGATACATACAACTCAACATCAGGTTGCAGTCTCGAAAATTGAACATCAAACAGCATAAAATCATGGAACATCGAACGGAAATGACCAAACTAAAAGAAAATCGGCCCAAAACGTTATTCAACAGTTTGTAAGTACATATTCTACACGTTATTAAACAATTAGGGATAATACATAACAATATATATCTCCAATAATAAAAATGTTGTGTGTAATCGACTCAACTAAAAAATCTCCCTATACAACGATTTTTACCTGCTGTATTACTTAAATGTACGCTCAAAAGATAAATATTTGGTAAAATATACGTAACTTATCACGGCTCTATAACAGCTGGGAAGAATGATAAAAGTTTAAAGGAAGGGCTTTGGGGCGGAGTGTTGAGAGGGGTGCGCGGAGGCACTCTATGCGGAGGCAGTTGACGTGAGGTTATTGTAGCTAGGCGTAAGCTAGCATATCTTTAGCCTAATCACCAATTAATAGCATTTGCGAACCTACTAACGAACTAACTAATTGCTATGCGAATATCCTCGAAGCTGAGGCAAGGTGCGAATTTAATGTTACCACGTATGTAATTATTCCGAGTGCTAACTACCAAACCGGGCCATAGTTTTTGCAAAATTTATGTCGCGTACTTCATTAATTCCTACTAAACAGCACATAAATTTAATTATCATTAGTAAAATGATCAAGTTATTATAAACATTTTTATTGCAGTTTTTCGCAATAGTTCTTGTACTACTCATAGGATCCGCGGTTATCATTCCTAAAACCATTTTTTCCAAAGCATCTTTTATTGCCTCCTCTGGACTTTGTTACAGCAGTACCAATATCCTTAAATTTTCTAATGAAATTATTTATTGTAGATTTCGACGGTATAGATCGGTTATTGAATTTTACAGCAAATAAATCTCTCATTCTTCTTAGACTATTGCCAGAGTAAAAGGTTTGAACCATGAACACTCTTTCTTCAATTGAATAGTTCATGTTTAAAACACAACTTATAGCACGACTTATTACGCAATTTTATTAAAAAATTAAGCTGTCAAAATGACATTAAACAGAAATATTTCAAGACAACTCATACATTTTTTTGAAACATGCATACTATGGTCAGGTTTGGTGGTTATCACTCGGTATATAAAGATGTGCTGCAATGGCAATGTCAACTGATATGAGCAGTGGCCTCCATGGCTAGATTATGGTTTATATCCCATGAAGTGTTATATGTGTTTACCCGAATGGTCACATATTATCTACTTGGTATTATAAATGGGTTATATCCCGTGAAGTGTCATACGTGTTCACCCAAATGGTTACGTATTATCTACTTGGTATTATATGTGGTTTACAACCATTGTGTCCTATTATGGTTATTATACAAGATCTATGTAAATAGTTGCTGGAAGCAGTAGCTTAGTGAATATGGGTAGCTCTATGAGTAGACAGTGTGTGTGTGGCATGATTAATCATTATTCCCCCAGCAATCATTCGGGAGGTAGTCAGTCGGTAGAGCTTGCATCATAAAGGTAACTGCGTCGAACTACTATTATTATTATTATGAATGCAACATTAATATCAGGATGACATCGACTGACTTTTATGCGGAGGGGTGGACATTAATGATACTCTCCCCTTCGCATGTGGAGCTGAGCCCCCCGCGACTCCTGTGAATAACAGAGAGACTGGCTATGGACTTGGTCCACTAGAAGATATGCATAATTATCGTAATTGCTGTATGATTACGAATGACTGCGGCCACAGCAGCTAGCCGGAAGATGAGCATCCGTATCGTGTTCGAGTCCCAATCCAGCGGCAGGGGACTGGAAGACCCCCGGTGAGTACAATTGCCCAACATTTGTTAACAGATCAGTAAGTCTGTGTTTATTATCTGTTGCCATGTCACCTGCCTATCGCCGCCAGTAAATTCTGATCGCATCCGCTGTATGTTTACCCAGGAACTGCATAAATGAAATGCAAAGGAGCTGCAACCATATTTCAATAGTTTTTATTCGCCCCCGCGTAAGGTTGACTCTTACAGTATAGAAAAACGTTTTGCATTGACTCTACGAAGGACAGCGCACATAATTCAGTTTCATATTATTTAGGATTAAATACTTACCTTATATTGGAATTTTGGAAAATTGTGGTTCCATATATTTCTATTATTCACGCTAGTTGTATGTAACGTAATCAAAAATCAAGTATATGGCCCAGAACGAGATAACAAGCTCCTCTCCTAAATTACAGCCATAACATTTACGTCCGCAAATAGTAGGCGTACATAAGCTACGAATATAGGTTTAAATCCTTTAACACTGGGCTCTACGTTATTTTATTGTTTATGGTCTACCTGCTACCATAAAGATGAGCATACTGTTTTAGAATTTTAAGCCCTATGGTTATTATTCTAGGACTTTAATTGCAGGGTTTTATTTAATCTGTAAATTATTCTTACATCTCCTGCAATACGAAATATTTGATTATACTGCCTTTAATGTGAAGGATAAAAATATAATATATATGTATGGTCGTTCTCAAGATATTTCCAATGCTCTAATCTCGATTCTAAACTCTAAATTCAATTACGTGTTATAATTTACATTTTCTAATGTTTTATGGAATTCATTCCTTGAAACTTCTACATTACATTAAATGGTATTTTCTAGCACTTATATCAAGTTAGTTATGTAAATGTACAAAGTTTCGCAAGTATGGATAGCATGTTCACAGATTACCCGATGTGGCTCCAAAGCAGCTAATACGCTGCTACAAAGCATAAAGAGTTTAACAACATAAAATGTAAAAAATACGCACTCAAACGTGACTTCTAATTCCCCGGAACGTCTTAATTCCGTTATAAATTATCCTCTATTAAAGGGTTCTGGGATCAGGTAGAGTAATATATCACAACCAAGTTGACGCAATTCTCTTCACGTGCCGACTATGAACTTCCAGACAGCTACCGGTTTATTGTCGTTGGAAACACATGCGTTTAGTTTAAATCTAATGTCGTTTCTGTACCTTTTAATACAACTGGCAGAACAAAGCAAAAATAAAAATAAATTACGGGCTTCACTAAACAATTCATTGCCTACTTAAAATTCTCGATGTGGTAAGTTAAATTACTTTAGTGAGTCGTATACCTCCGTTGCCAACATTACAATGGTTATTTTGCCTGTTCAATCGTCCGTTTTCAAATGGTATTTCTTTCTTAAATCCGAACTCTGATGAACGTTAAGTCGCTATTGTTACATAAAATGCGTGGAGGGTAGAATTCAGCTCTAAGGAGAATAATGCGCTATGTTGGCATTTCCAAATAACTCCCCAAAGTAAAAAAAATTATGTATTATTGTAGCTGTACAGCAATGTATGTTCAATATTTACTAAAAATAATGAAAAGATTTTTCATGTTTCCTACATTTATATTGGGAAAATGACCATTTGAAAACAAAATTTAAAATAAAATTGCTGTATTTTCTCAAATCGGCGAGCATCAGATTTATAAGAAATGGGGCGTTCCTTTTATATCATATACAGGCTAATCATTATATAGTAGATATAGTTGTTTTGTTCAATTTGAAGTAAATATTGAATTATTCTCGGGTCAAATTTATCAAATAGTGTGAAAATAAGTACAATGGCGCATGTAAAAACATGTTAAATAACTACACGAGCTGCTATATTCTATTCTTTTTATTTTTGACTCTATACAGCGTGATATAATAGTGCGATTTTGTTTCCTAATGTCTTTATTTTAGCAGCTTGGAGAAAACGAAAGCCTGATGATTCGTTGCTTTTTTGTTTAATTTAGTTCTTGTTCTATCAAGCGCGGTAAAACGGTAAAATAACTCAACCTTTATAATTAGTATATCTTTTTAAACAAAATGAAATTACATCTTAGTACCAACTTTCTGTTTTTTTTAGGTTTTCAAATATTTAGAAAACAAAAAACGCATGTCATATAAAATCGCACATACGTTTAAAGGTCATTGAACGATACACTCGAAAATGTAAAAATATACAGGGTATTCTATTACAAAAAATGAAATATTAGGAGTTGATTATTATTGAATGCGGTTGTAAATTAGAAATATCCTGTATAATATATTTAAATTCTAATCATTACGACACATATCTGATAATGTATTCATGCAAACAGCACAATAATTTTGAAAAATTGTATGGTATTCTTTAGATACTAACTGTTAAACATAGACCGTCAGGTTTTCAAAATTTAAAATAAAGTTAATTATTTCCGAAACCATTTACGATAGCTGCGTAAAACACTATATCGTTGTAAAGATAAAAAATAAGAAATCCAAAAATGTAAAATATATAGAATATTCCATTTAAAACAAAGAAGTTGTCGATTATTCCACTAAAATAGAATACCATGTATACTCAGAAATAATATTAAATTATGCAAAATAACTATACACACAACTTCTGTATCGAAAATTTTCTCTAAGATGTTATAATAAAGACATTACGAAACAAAATCGCACTATTATGTCACCCCGTATAACCTAAAATTACAAACTCGAAAGTTTTTCTACTTATTTATTTATATTTCTTAGACTAACGCAAACGGATGAACCGCTCATTGTTTAGAATAAATTTAGTTTATAACTTGTTTAAACTGAACTGTCAGCATGGATTTTTTATTAACACATGGCAAAATAATATTCTTTATTCTATTCTATTTTCTCAAATACATCATTAGCGTCATCAACGTGACCCTTGTATTATCTATGATGATGGCCACCCCTCATGTATATTGTGTGCTGAAGGTGACACAGCGCAGCAGCGACCTACAGCTTAATGTGGTTTCTGAACCAAAGAAGTGCAGTGCTCTTTGCTTCTATAGATACTTCAGTAGTTGCTTTAAATGGAGTCTTAATTCGCTAACACTGAGAGAAGCGTTTACAAACTAAGACAATACAACCAACATCAGAGTACGTTGGTAGTTGTCCGACAACTTTCTAACGGGACGAACCAATTTTTTAAATATTCCGTGCGTCTTCGGCACGAATCAGATACAATTATGTGGGGCTTCGGTGGTCTAGCGCGACAACGCGTTGCCACTCGAGGCCACAGCGAATTGCTGTCGTTGCGCTGTGGTTTCGAATCTCAGCTGGGGCTACCGCATTTCGCTTAGTTAAGTTGAGGGTGCATGCTGCATGAATGGTTAGTGTGTAAGGGACGCCCGCACTCCCCTGAAGTAATGCGAAAGCGGTTACGGGGGGGAGGGGCGGTAGTATGAATGAATGAGAAAAAAAAAAGATACTATTATGTCGAGTAGAGAGAAAGAAAAAAATTAGAAAGAAAAAAGGTGTTGGTGGTAACCGTTTGGGAATGTTTACCTACCAGTGAAATATATATTTTACCTAAGCTTTTTTATGCAATAACAATAACAACATAACGTAAATGGAAACAGATTTATATTCCAAAATTATACCATTGCTTACATTTATCTCACGTTGGCGGACCTTGCGAATATCCATAGGAAAATTTTTGGTTGTTTAAGAAGCCAAATTTGTCCCAACAATAGCGCAACTTGCGAATACCGATAGAACAAGTTTTGGTTGCTTGAGAATCCCAATTTCTACCGCTTCCATCACCTCCTCATTCAACTGGATTTCCTTGTACTTTTGGGTGCAAAAAGATAATAGTCGCCGGGCAATAAACTCAAACTGTTAGGTAGATGAAGCAATATTTTTCGTCTTCGTTTATCCAGAGTTTCTTGGATTAAACAGTATAATATGAACGGGCATTATCATAGAGGAGAATGATGCCATTATTCAATAACCCGCGTTGCTTGGCTCTCGCAGACTCTCCGATTTTTAAAGGAAATTACCTATAATACTCTGCATTTACAGTCTTCTAGTCAAGTCAGGAATCTACCAACATTGAACCGTGAATATCCCAAAACACAATAGCCATCACTTTGACTGCTGACGTTATAGTCTAGTATAGTCTATGGTAGTTTGTTTACTTTCTGGCATGCGGTATTCCTTTAATACATATTTATCCCAACGTTGGGGCAACTTGCGAATACCGATGGAAAAGATTTTTGGTTGTTTGATAAGACAAATTTCTAGCGCTTCCATCACCTCTTCATCCAACTTAACTTTCTTGCCGCCCATGTACTGTTTGAAGGGTCCAACAAGATAACAGTCGCCGAGCAATAAGCATGGACTCTAAGGTAGCTGAAGTAAAACTTTTCGTCTTCGGTTATCCAGAGTTTCGTAGATTAAGCAGTAAAATATGGACGCGCATTGCCATGGAGAAAAATGAGAAAAATCAGTCTTTCAGGCCAGTAAGAAACGTACCAAAACTGCGAATATTCCAAAATGCAATAGCCATCACCTTGCCCTCTGGCGGTGTGATTTGAATTTTTTGGGCGAGCGAAAATTTTAGTGGCATCATTCCATGCTAGCCTGTTTACTTTCTCGGATAGCACGTTAGAACCCAACGTGCATTAACTTTGTTAAATTTAAGAGTTTTGTGAATGATAACCTGAATGCTTCAAACACTAATCTTCACTTTTTCGGACTATTTTACTGAATAAGCTCATCAACTCGTCGGACTTTCAATTCATTTACTGCGATAGCCAGCCTTAACTTGTCACTTGAAGGTATGTTCGACACGGCTGTCTTTGTTAGCGCAAACAGTATAATGTCTGGTATATATTAACTACATAGTTGCATATTAGCAAGCACAGGCTTTTCATCCCACAGAATAACACTGAATGCAAACGACAGCAATTTCAAAGAAAGTTGGTGATTATTAAGGCTCCAGTGTCGCCAACTGGATTGGGTGTCATGACTTTTATCATAAAATATCCACTAACATGTTATATAATCTTCCAATACATGCAAATTAAAATTCGTTTCAAGAGTCTAAACAGCAAATAATATTACATGCTGCAGATTATCTTCGTTTTTTTTTATTTAAATTAGCCAGATCGGCAAACAAATTGCCAAACATGGTTTGGTTAAACTATCGTTATTAACGTACATACAATATGGATATTAGGCCACAACGTGTCCTTCTATTTTTCACAGGATATTCACTTGTTGATCCAATACTAGTTGACTGATTGGTTTGAGTTCACTGATCACTAAGAGTTCACTGGTCACACAGATCTTGTGGTAATTGCCTCTTTAATCTGCTGTGGATACCTCTTTGCCCTAGGTTGTAAGAGATTATCTTCGTAAGCTCAGTAGAACAAAATACGCAAATATGCATTTACCACTCTTTTCATAATAGTCGTCTAAAGAGCTTTATTATGTCCGCGTTAGTGTGTTCTGACAAAATACGTCATTAACTTTTTATAACTGTGCATGAAAATATGACGGTGCATTCAGATTTAAACGTGATCAAAACAATACAGTTACAGGGATGCGGAAGTATTATTAAATATAAATCAGTAATCAAGAGATACCTAAGATTAATGGAAAACCCGCAATGAGTTTGCATTTTAAGTTTTTTTGTGAATACCAATGAGAATCATTTGCGAAGATATAATTAATGACAACTACTAACACCTGGATGTAGTTTGTACGGTTTTGTGTAAAATTTTAGCCATTCATCAAACTTATCAAATAACTGCAGCGGAACATTAAATTAAAAAGTTTAATTTTATGGAAATTGTTCCCGAAGCGATTTTCCTGTTGCTAGTAGAGCTAAATATGAATCAGTTTATGGTTACCTGGTCAGGAAAATTGGAATCAATTTCAATAGAATTACTATTGCCCAACTCGCACGCAAGTTGCACACGCACCGGGGAGGTGCATTACAACACGCAACTGGTATTTAATATATTTCCTTGTAACATGCTGTTGCCACTAGACGAGTTATTATATTTTTATTATTCGTTCTTTTATAGTCATAACCAGTCCTGAAGCAAAACTTAATTAAAATTTAAGATTGATTGAAGTACTTAGGCTAGCGTTTCCCAATATTTTTCACATATATTCCATCTTTGTATCCACATACCAACCTCCTAGATTATAGTAGTATAAGTTAAAACGTTATCAGCATCTGCACTTATTACTATTATTATTATATGAGAAACATATTTAAGATCCACTTTCACATGAAAATAGCATTCAACAAATTTCCATAAAATACGTCTACTGTAAAGTAAAGGATGTGTTTTCAAGAAATGAACTAAGTAACGCTAGGACATAGTGTAAATGAGGATGGGCGATATTTGATGATATCGAACGCTTCAAAATTTAGACTCATGCAAAGTACTCAAAATAGACTAAGGTTTAAATTTCTATGGATTGCTGCTTGTAGTTAATACAGTACAAGACCATCATTTCCTGTTTTCAGCGAAGATGCATTAAACATAAAATAAACAATTTGAGTACTTAATAGGCCATTCTTTGTTTTTAATAACTAATTCACACCTTTTTGGCGTAGAATTCACCAGTTTTTCTAATTCTTCCTTCATAATGAAGCAATTCCAGGCATCCTTTAGGGAGTTGATTAATTCCACTTTTTTTGTGGGCTTTTTTCTTACAGTAAAGTTAGAAATCCTCTGCCGTAAGTTTTCTATAGAATTTGGGTCTGAAGATTGTGCTGGCCAGTCTATTTTTTTAACTTTATTGGTCGACATCCAAGATTGAACAACTTTTGCTCTGTGCAAGGAGCATTATCATCTTGAAAGATAAAGGTTTCGTCAGGAAATAACTCTTTTCTACTAGGAAGCATCTTCTCCTGTAGGAGTATTCATCATGCCAGATACAACATGCAGTCTATCAACACCTTCAGCAGACATGCAGCCCATATCATGACAGAGGTTGGATGTGTAATTGTTGGCAGAACACACTGTCGTGAAAATTCTTCTGCAGGAAATCTTCTAACATATGTGTTTCCACCATGATTTTAATGTTAAAGGTAGATTCATCAATAATACCTTTTGCCATTGTTCTGGAGCCCAATGGCGATGATCTTTTGTCCATCTCAAACGGTGGAGCTTCGGTTTTTTATAGAAGGCGTTTCTTCTGGGCTTTGTAACCCCTAAGTTCAGAAATAAGAAGTGTCTGTCTTACAGTAGAAGTACATACATTTACACCATTTACCAGTAGCTTCGGGCGATATTTTGGTTAAATCTATCGAAATAAAACTTCTGTTTCCCAGGCTCGTCTTCCGCAATACACTGTCGTCTCTGCGGAGTTTATCTTCACATTTTTCTGTTCAGAGTATTTTATGATCACTCTAATAACTGTGGCTTGAGTGCCCTGCACTTTAAAAGCTATTTCGCGACTGGAGGCGCTTTGCTTATGATGAAAAATTATTTCATATAGTTTTTCATCCGACAATTTAACGATTTCTTTTCCAATGGCATTTGGTCACTGTTAAGAACATGTAAAACCCAACGGAATAATCCTTAGTAACTGCAGTAACTGCATAACTGCATATATATATATATATATATATATATATATATTGCAATGTATTTTGTTATAAATAAATAATTAATAATAAAATAAAATAAAATCGCCCCACGTTGGCAGCGACCAT
>JABXWE010004410.1:0-16683 GCA_014611495.1 Limonius californicus | reverse complement strand
AATATCGATTCCCACAAAATTTAATATATGAATTTAGGAAATTGTTTTAACGTTTTCGGATTATCTGTAATCCATCTTCAGACCAAAAAAAAAAACCCAAGCACAAAGTACTTGAAATTAAACATCAAAGTGGTAATCAAAAATTACGTGAGTATGCTACGACAACTCAAAAACAAAACAACTGCAACGCCGGCAGGTCAAAATATAAGTAAAATAATTTACATTAGACGTCAAAAGGACATATCGAAAACATTTTTAAAATTTGAATTTGTGAAAACCCCAAATGAGGGGTGACATGAGAACAGATATAAAAATACAATTCTTCACCACTAACCTTAGTACTTTATTGTACACCCAACTAAGAATTTTGCCTACCATAGTACCATATGTCGTAGACTCGCGGTGGTGTAGCTTGGTGTAGCTGTTACTGAATAAACGTTAACTCCACCATGTTCCACCACGTCTAACAATGTCTACCTTTGAATCTCCGGCAGTCAACGAGTGAATCCTCGGCGCCGCGCAGACAACATGCTTATGTGGTGTCTGATAAACAAGATTTAAAAACAGTTTTAAGTGTTGATTACTGTTTTCACTTTTTTTGTGTTTGTAAAGTTTTGCCGTTGTGTTACATATTCTGATCTTAAATTTACTCTGCCGATTAAACGGACGGGTGTCCCAAATAAACGATATAAATTGCTGTTATTTCCTTTATTTTATTTCTATTCAATAATATTTGACCCAGATATGGATTAAACCGGTGGCTCATTTAACCGGAATCGCTGTAATATAATTTATAAGCAGTTTATAAAAATTATTTAACCTTATTGGAATAACTAAAAAATATTTTTGATAGTACCTACAGATTCGGGGGCATTGCCCACAGAGATTACAATCTGACCAAAAATATTTTTTCTAATATTTCAAATAATCGAGATATCACGCTGATTCGCCTCAGCAGATGTCCTGTATATAGACGTTCATCTGTCCATCTTGCTCGAAAAGCATTGTGTGCAGGAAAATGATCCAGAATATTCAGTTGCAGCGACTATTCGTATAATAATTACACTTGCGCAGGACAGAATGTCTAGACTTCCCCAATAAATCAATATAAAAGGAAATTTAAAGATTTACCTTCGAAACGCGGATACAAACTAATGAAAAATGTATACGTGGTGCTTGCTTGAAACCTAAAACACACTCCATCTACAGAATAACCAATAAGGGGTTCCGTGGTTGCTCCACTAGGCCGAATTACGTAAAAATTTTACAGAAGCGAACTCTGGAAAACGACCTACATAAATTTCACTTAGACACCAACCGGAAACCTTTAGTTTTAGCTCTTTCTTTTGTCTGCTAGAAGCCCTGTTGCTTTACAACAAGAAGAGAACAGTGGACGGAACACCCGCGATGCATTTTAAAAGGTCATATCCAACGCCTTTTAGTAGATCAAAGCCTCCAGTAACCGTGTGTATGTGATTACATCATTATGTAAGATTTACATATTTGTTAAACTGGAATCATTATCTTATGTCACAATAACTGCTGTTGGTGCGTGAGCTTGTAGATTTGTTCTGCGCACCACTTTTGGGCTGATGAAGAATAGTCCCTGGCTGATATTTAATTAAAGATTTCAGTAGCCCTTAAAAATTCGTTTTAAATACAAATTCACAAGATGCAACTTAGATAAATGGTTTAGTTATTAATGCAACATTCTTAGATTATTTTGGAAGCTCTCATTTTAGGACAAAAACAAATTTATAACTAGATCCTCATTTCTAAGTCGACAGGGACATCAAAAATTTTCAACAAAGCCAACAAAGGATTTAACGCCACCTCCCAATCTTAACGGGACAAAGAATGGTTTCTTAGAAGGTCACTAGTTCCTTCTCTCTCTCTCTCCTCTTAAATAATAAAATCTTAACGATCCAAGCCAGGGACACAAAATTTATGGCGCACAATGTACTCTGTATATCCATAATAAAATAGCAGAGCCCCGGGCCTTCGTGGGTTTATTTGTAAACAGCAGCAATGTGTTCGTTCGCAGCCAAGTGACTGGGGTAGGTAAATATGAACACTGCTTGCATCCTAAGGAGGCAGTGAAGCCACCGGATATACCTTCACACTCCATCGAGAAGAAATTCTTGGTTCCACGAAAACTCTGCACGATCACCCTTGGAATGGAAAATAAAATAGCCCGATTTGTATTCGCCACAGATTATTAATAGTTCATTGCTGTTTCATTGGGGTTAATTTAGACCAGTTGTTGCTTGTCGAAGCGGTACAAATAAGATAACGAAGAAAAATTCTTTATTCCTCAACTTAAAATTTATTTACACGATACATACTTCAACACATTTGAATGTTGACGTAAATCTAGAACCCAACTGTTTTAATATAAATCAGGGCTTCACACCCTCATGAATTACCCATGAATTTCGATTTTTCTCCGATACTTCTGCAAGGCGTTGTTCTTCCTGGAAGTTCTCTAACAAGAGCTCCGAGGAACTAACTCAGAGTGTACGTTAAAACGGTAGGAAGTTATAAAATGGGGTCTAAATTACACTGTATGCTAACCAAATTATTGGCTGTTATCACTCTTCTGATTTTCAAAAACGAATAGTTAGAAACATCAATGTTATCACTAAATGCTAGTAGTCCTCTCATAAATTGAAATACGAACAGAATATATTAAAATTTGGATTTAGCTACAAACCCAATATATTTGGTTATAACTATAATTAAACATTTCCTTTAAAATAATTACATGGTTCTCATTTTTTGTAAAAAATAATAGATGCGGCTTACTTACTTAAACACCTATTTAATATCCTAAATTCCCAAAACCCAATGAGGCATATTACAACATTATTATGTTAAGAGTCTAAAAACAGCAACCCAGCAACCTGCTTAACCTATTACACATTATTTTGTCACCATACTGTTGTATGGTACCAAAAATTAGCGGTAGACTCAATTTTGTATGGTTTTCTGTCTTGGTATACGCTGCAATTCGGAAAATTAGCTTTTACCTAGCGATTCATTACTAAGTTGAGCAGTAGTGTGACTTGTAGTTTCGGAAAAGCATATCTAGCAACTTACTAATTTAGCACAGAAAGCCATTTTGAATATACAACGATTTCTCATTTTCATATTTGGTCTACTAAATGATAGTGTGCGTTCTAATGCACTTAGTTTTAAAACAGTGTAATTACGTCCAGCGACACAACTTCACATATAATATAATTAAGGACAAGAACTGATTAGAAGAATCATAAAAGCCAACAAATATCTAAATTGAAATTTGAGATAGTTTGGAAACCTTACTGTCTCTTCTGTCTACTGCTATCAGCGCTATTAACAATATTCCTATGCTAATGTAGTTTTTATTTGATTCGTTAATACCAACGTCTTAACTCTTACTACTGGTAGGGTGTATTGGCAACTAGTAACATAACGTTATTTTTACTAAATAAACAATATTAGGTGAAAACCAATTAGTTAATACCGCTAACAATAACACAAAACTAAATTTAAATGTAATTAAAATAAATTGATCCGCCCGCAAATAGTAACCGGGTTTATAGCGTGAGAACCCAGCGCTTCATCAGAACAGCCCATTTAGACCCTTCGTTGCGCGTTGTCATTATTACATATAACAGTGGTAATAGGCGAATCTGGTTCTATAATTATTTTTAAAATATTTAAACTAAATAAATTAACGCCCTGATAACTGCAATCGATAAAAGTCGACACAAATTAATTTGTAGATGCAAATTTCGTATTTAAAAGTACCTCGGAAGACAGTATCGGTGTATCTCTGTTTCTCCGAATAAATATGTAGATACATACTCTTGCTTTAATTACTCGAATTAGAAGCTGTTTCCGAACGTAATGCCTATTCCAACGTTAATATTTTTATATCGATAAGTCGAAAATATCGGAAGGGAATGCAACGTAGAAAATATAAACGAATGGGTGTACGCACGAGAACAAGAATGGAACATGTAACCAAAATGACTGGAGAGAAAATCGTGAAAATTGCAAGAGATAAGTCACTAATTGGAAGGAGAAGTGTTGGCAGACAAAGAAGGCGATGGAATGAACATTTAGACGTACAGTAATCGAAGAAAATATTGAAGGAAATAGCCTTTGGCCTACGAAGAAAGAAGGAAGAAGAAGAATAAGAAGATATTGATATCGCGAATTTCAATAAGTCAATTTTTTTGATGCCAAATGTTTCATAATTCCTTAGACTAAGATTGCTATTAGCCCAACGCTATGGTGATTTATGGCAGCCTTTGGGTCAATGACAATTTACACTTTCGGCGGTGGCATGTCAATCGAACTTAAATAGTATAGTATAGCATTCATTGTAGTCATCGAACAGCGCGTACTTTCCGTTGCAGTATAATAAAATATGTCTGTAATTTTTGGGCAATTTTTGATTACTCTAATTTTCGATAACTCAAATATTTTTTGATATCTCCTCAATTTTGGGTTACCGAGGTTCCGCTCTATTTTATGAGAACTCTTAAAGAGACTTTTAAAAATTTTAAGCTTTACAGAGAACAACGTGCAAAGAAATAATCAACAATAAAAGTTTTATTTTTTGCATAAATAATTTTAAACAGCTATTTCTAAAAATTATTAAACTACGTCGGAATAGCCTTAAAATATTTTGATGGTGTCTATACATAGGGAGCAGTGTCTATTACAACCTGTCCAAAAAAATGTTTCTAATATTTTATATAAGAGAGGTATCAAGCTGATGCTTCTTAGCAGACTGACTTTTCACTCTGTATATGAACCAATTGTTGCAGCAAACAGAGACATTCGAGGACGGACAGTTTACTTATTTGTATTCTATTGTTATAATGCCAAAATGTAGGGTTCTAATATTTAATACCATATAATTATGATTCACAGCGCTTCGTCACCTAAAATGTAAACAATTTCAGTGACACATAAAGCTGTGTTACGACTAATTATAAAATTATATAATGTATTCAATCGATGGATACGTTTCGGTAAACCGCTTTTGCCAATTTCTTAAATTGAATTTTGATGTTTTAAGAATATACAAAGCTATTATTCTACTAAAACAAAATATATTAGTAGGGGAAGTTATTTTTTTATTGTTAGAATAGACAGTATTCTAGGGATATATTCTTTGAGGCTTTCGCGGTTTCTCGAACTGTCAGTATTACAATTTACATTTGGCCTAGACCGCGTCGTCATTTGGGAACTACACCCAGAATTATCAGGAAAGGACCGACCTGTAGCTTGTCTGCTTTTATAAGCATTTGCTCTAGAAGTTTGAGCAATATTTGTTCGTAGGCCCTGCCTGCCTAAACAGGGCCGTGTGCTTATATTAATCAAACCTTGGGGCGGACAAGGATTTGATCTTGATGTATTTTGTTTGCCAGGACTATAATACTTAGTGTTATAGTGTTCTATTCACTCTGAAGATGCAAGCTGCAATGTCTTGCGAAACGTTAGTTTGTATGGGTTCACAAACAGCTCAGGCATAAGCCGATTAAGTAATATTGTCCTGGCAAACATAATACATTAAAAGATCAAATCCTTGTCCGCCCCAAGGTTTAAATAATCTAAGCACACGGACCGGTATAGGCAGGCAGGGCCTACGAACAAATATTGCTCAAACTTCTAGAGCAAATGCTTGTAAAAGCAGACAAACTACAGGTCGGTCCTTCCTCATAATGCTGGGTGTAATTCCCAAATGACGACGCGTTCTAAGCCGAAAGTAAATTGTAATATTGAGAATATTTTAGGGAATCAATTTTGTAGAACAATGTAATTTGTGTAAATACAATGTAAAGAAATATGACTGTATATACAACGATAGATTACGACTAATTATAAAATAAGGCAAGAGAGTTAACAGAAAGTTTCGGAAACGTATATACTATTTTTCAAATCTGAAATTTGAGGTATATCAGAACACTTACTGTCGTAACACGTGGAATAATTATGTGTTCCTATTTTGATATTCAATATACAATGCATAGTAGAAGCGGTATTTTGTTTGCCAAAAAAAGACATTTTTAGGGCTTTTTAATGATGTTGCGAGACACATCTTCCTCATAAAAAAATAGCAACGCACTGTGCAGTCTTGGAGTTATTATAAAATTAGGTACAAAAACCAATAATTCTCATTGTTCGTTAGTCGATTTTATACTTGCTTTTTGTTCATAAATTTATTTTGTAAACCGAGTAAGGGGAGTGCTTATCTAAAACCCTAACCATACGTCCAACCCCCTAAAGCTAATTATCTGTTTTGGGCAAATTATAGGTTCGTTCTAAAACAGAGTGGAACGTTCTACCATTTTTGACATAACTTCATCGCTCGTTGGCGTCTCTAATATTTATTTTATCATTAGCTCTCTGTGGTTTAATCAGTCCCCTTACTTAATTCAACACGTAAATTTCGGAGAGGATTGCAAAAACTTCGTTTCGAGAGAAATCTTATCTTTAAAAGTCGAATTAAAGTTTTACCCGCAACACCTGTTTGTCGCATTTGAGACAGCACGTTCCATTTATATTGTTTATCCTCATCTAATCAACGAACATTGATGTATGTATAAATATCGCCATAAATATACTATATATGTCACTCATTTAAAAAACAATACAGATTGTAGGAATCATCACAAACAAACCGTTCAGTAGTTATCGGTTTCTGGTGCATGTGTTATCGTTAATAGCTTAAGCAACCAAACCGGGAGCAAACAGACTGATAACTCCAACAATAATAGAATCTAGATGCAGTCGGCACTTGAAAACTTTTCAGCTCCAGTTTTACATCTATCGAGCGTCAGTCACTCCTACATTCGTAGAGAATTGCAGAGGAAGAAAACTACTACATCACTTCCAAGATATTTCCGTTTCTTGTAAGCCTAAAATATTACCGCCAAAAAACAGCGACCCGTATATTCGTTTAGGATAAAAAACACGGAGCGTCAAAAACAAATTTCTTTACACGTAATCAATCAAGTGTCACCCTTATTTATACAACGGGCTTGCATATGGAAACGAATACGTATACGGTACGTCAACCGGCAATGAGCTGTTTATTTATGCCCAGACTTTTCGAAACCTACCAAATAATCTCCCATTCTAAGATGCGGGAAACCAATATTTCCTACGTTCTAAATTAAATCGTAATCAACTCAGATTATCCAGCAAAAAAGGCTTGTAAAAGATCATTTAACGGTTGTGTGGGTGTAATGGTCCTAATATTGCTAAATGGCTTCAAATTATCACATCTAATGATAAAGTGAGGGTACGCAAAGGCATTATGATGACTCAGTACATGCAAATACCCGGCAGAATAATGATTAACCGCTCGTCTAGACAATGTTTGATAGAAGACAAAGGCACTCCGTTTACGGTTACAATGCCGATACAAAATAAACAAATGTTGGGCAAGAGATCGTTTTGGAATTTCTTCCTTGCAGCCACATTATGAATTAACGGTTAAGATTCAGCACCCAAGTGTGTTGTTACGTAATGTTATGGTGTGACTCGAATTTATAGTGAGATAACCTTCGAGGTGAGGAAGTGACACATAAAACGATAAAAATAAACTTTCGGGCAGGCTTTGTTACCTTTAATTGAAATTTTGTGTCTGAAGCGATATCGATTAGCAATTGACATCTCCTGGGTACATTTTATTATTCAGCACCCATATTATGGAGGGTCAGTGCCAGTAGTTATTTTTGTTAAATCCAAGAATCCGTTTTAGTTTCTGCACTCTGATCATTCCTTTTAAAAACCTAGTTATAAGCTAACAACTCAACAAATGCATATAAATAAGTGATGTTAATACACAACGCATTTTTTTTTAATCTTTGCCGTACATCTTTAAGTCGCATACTTAAATTCGTTATCTGTAACGTACGACAGCGCATTAGGGTTGCAATACACAACCAGAGTATAAAATTCAATCGATAGATTGATGGGTTAAGACTTTGTCAGTTGCCTGATCACCTCGTTTGTGTCAATTGACACGTTCTTGTGTCAGTTAACGCATTTTTCTGCTTGTCGACACTTTGCTTTAATTAAAGTGTAACTTTTCTGTTACTTATCAGTTTCCTTTTTTTAGCAAGTATTACTGTAAGCTGTCAAATTAATCCGTCCATTGATACTTACTATTTCATTAAAATTAATTAATTATCACGTTTCGTAGAAGTCAACAGTCAAGCGACAAGTCAATTCCTTAATGGACTCCCTTTTTCTGTACATTAACAATTTGTTTTACAAAAGTTTCTCCACAACACTTTATGGTATTTTCGATGGCATCTGGGCTCCTAATGCAAATCGAATAAGGCCATTCAGATCTTTCAAAACCAAACGCTCTCATATTTTAACCACTTGCTTTTAACGTCTATCAGCTTAAAAACCCTCAATCAATTGACATCAATTTTACGTTGCGTAACACCCTTTTTATCAAAAGTAGGTATAGCACATAGAAAAAATTATCCAATTTGCAAAAATGACAAGATAGCCTACCAGTTTTACTATATTTAATTAGTAGTTTTTTAGCAGCCCATCATTAGATTTATAGTGCGGACAATAGTTTCCAATAGAAGAATTGTTAAAATGGAACGTTTCCAATATTTTCTGGCCTGGCAAAGGTCTAGAAACGATATAAATCAATTATTCCCATCGGTAATGATTGTACGTAAAAGTTGGTAGGAATTTTCGAAAATTTATATTTTAGTTACGTATAGTATGGGTTCGCAACCTTTTCGAGGGATCGGGCCACTTGAGTAACCAATAAGCGGTGGCAGGCAGCTGGGGTGACGAACATCGAGTGACACCTCTAAGGGTTTTTCGTGAGCTTATCTACGAAACCAATGAGGGTGTCTTAACCCATAAGTCGAGAGGTGGTGTATTTTTCGATCCCCAAAATCTTGAATCAGCTTCTGCAGGAAGCGCATTGGAGAAGCTTCAGACATATACTCATACTGGCGTAGTAGCAGTCACTACAATTCCGGTGAGTACCTGCGAGTTATTGGGGTTGTTGTAGGTTCTAGTATACCACGTTACCGATACTCTATTATACAATCAGTATAGCGATTAGTAAAGGTAATAGATGCAACCACACGAAATATGACAACCGACAATTGGCCCTCAAAGCAACCCCTGTAAAATTTTAAATGTTTTGCGCTTGTTAGTAATTTACTTAGTGGTAGTTTTATGTTATGTTACTCAATTTCATATTGTTTTGTATAACAAAGTCGATATTAAAATAAAAAGGATAAAAAGTTAAATTTGTTAATTACTTCAGGGAGAAATGGGGAGTAAAGTGGTATAACAAATACACCACCTCCCGGATATTGTGACAATTCTTCGACCTACCGACTTAAAAGCAGAGGTTCCATAAAAATAACTATAAAGCACGAGTAAAACCCAAAAAAATATGTAGTAAAATTAACCGCCGCAACGGGACGATAAGGTTTTTTTTGTTGCATGAAAAAAAGTTTTTTGACGGAACTACGTGAACCGTACGAAAACCCTTAGAGGGTGCATGCGGCTCGCGGGTGCCGCCCTCTGCGTAGTGTCGCAGAGACAACCGTGGACTAGAGGTCAGCGCGTTAGACTGACGTGAAAGTGTGGCGAATACCGGAACAGCGGGTTCTTAATGGCCATTCTCCCTCGCAAGGCAATGGCAAACCAGCGAGGTATTCTGCCTAGTAAATCTTCTCTGGAGTAGAAGTGTTTATACGTTCCGTGGCTCAGTGCCCATGTTAAGCTGTAGGTCCCCTACGTTTATGGTTCATGAAGATGCGAACGCAGGCATAAGACAAAAAATTGTTGCGTCTGCTAAGAAGCAAAGCAATCAAAGTAGATAAAGATAGCGTGATCGTTTTTACAAGTTATACATAATTGTAAAGCGTAGTGTGACGTACACATCTTAAAAATACAGTTATCAATTTAAAAATCTTTAAGCTTCTGCCTGGTAAAGTGTTTCGAACATTTTTTTCTTGATGGGTAGATCTGACAAACAATCCTTCTATGTAACAAATTTTTTCTACCGGTTGGCAGACTAATTTAACGATTGATTACCAGTTACTTAATAATTTGATGTGTATCTCGTTTCAAGGAATAATTACGTGAATTCACAATTTGATTTATTTGGTCAAATTGACGCAATAATCTGTTGGTTCATCGACTGACGGATTAAACTGTTTATTGACTGTTCATGCCAATGACTTAATTATCATATCCAGAGATGCTTTTTCTAATAGACGGATTGATTAATGTTTTATTCTGAGGAATCTACAAATTGGCATTTTAACCTGACAATTTGAATCCTTACCCTGTTGATTGCTAGTTGTGTCTGTTATTTCTTGTTTGCAAATTGATTTTTATCCTAAATGTCCATCAATAAATTAACATGTTTTTTAACACTCATTAGATTAATCTGCCAATATACACTTAAGTCTGTCAGGATATGAATGACATTTGGAATACTATTCTGTGAAAAGGCAGAGTACTCTATCAATTTAGTCTATACACATATGTACTGTTAATTAAAAAATTAATTAACTGCTTGACATTCGTCATTTGAGACTTTGTTCTGTCAATAAATGACTATGTTCGTTAATACTTTCTTCCTTAAAATGATAGCTAATCTGCTACGTGTGGTACCAAGTTGGGTTAACGTATCTAGCTACTCTTTTTCCTGGGAATTGATAGATTCAACTAACAGCAAAAACGTTCTTGGCTTTAAGACTTTTCGATAAATATTAACTTATCAATTAATTCTTTATTATGTCAATTTATACATGCATGCGTCAACTGAAACTTTTTATGGCAATTAAAAAGAAGTATATTTGTTAATGGGTTCACTTTCTGTCGGATATCATATTATTCTGTAGGTAAAGTGATTTGTAGGTTGATAACCTTATCTATTGTCTAGCCATTAATAAATTAGCAGATCAGTTGCTTTTTTTTCTATCTGTCAATATGGTTGGATAATAATGTTTCCGAAACTATTTTAGTACCCATTATAATTGAAAAACAGTTTAGCTATTGCCTTTAAATGCTTTAAGAGGTTTCCCTTAGCTTGGGACATTGTACTTTTTTTACGGAAATATTCGTCGTGATCAGGCTTTTTGGCTGTTTCGTATAATTTAAGAATTTGAGATTGTTCTTGCGAAAATGAACTTTTCAATTCATGAGATATAGATTTAGTTATCAGAGCAAACATTTTTAATATAAAACATTTTGTAACCTGCATTGGTTTTTTTATGGTACTTTTCATTTTTGTAGAAAATATATTCCAGTGAATGTAAAAATTTTGTTTTTATCGTGAACATTGTATTTTTTGACAGTAAAAATTTTACTAGGCAATTTCATTCCTTACACTCACCTTACAGCAATACTTTCGCAGGGTTGCTCTCATTGTTTGTTTAGCAGCCTAACTAAAGTAAACGAAGAAGGGAAATTGAATTGATGGGTAAGCACATTCTCCGATTAATGTTTTAAGTACCTGCTGCCTAATAGCACGGTTCGATACGCGTAGGTTGTAGCTTGTAAATCTGACAAAGTTTTGAACAAATTATTCCAGTTGTTTCAGCTCGGATTTACACGAAAACAAATCATTTCGCATTTTGATTGACGAGTGTTCTTTTCACCCCATAGCCTCCTGGCTATGAAATAAATTGGTGTCGATTGCAGGAACTTGGGATATTTATTTTGTTTGTTTCGGATTTTTTCCATTCAAATACGACGGCGGCGTTTGTACGTAAATAATAGCCTGCCTAACTAAATTTCAGCTAGACTAATGTTCACGATACAGAAAGTATTATTAAAATGCAAATCTTGGATAGTTTCCAACACATCTACGAATTGCACTCGAAATTGCGAACTTTCCAGGCGAAATATTTTTGCACGTTAGAGCGAATTACGATTTCCAGGATGGTTAGTTCAAAAGTTGTTGTCCTCATTGTAATCGTGGGCAGAAAATTGTGGCAAACTGCAGGAGTGGTTGCATTATGACGGACAATCGGAAGTTAACAGTGCAGCAAGAGCATCCGGCCTCGGCTCCGGGAGAGTCCGGGAGAGAACAATGGAACGCTCACTTATGAATTACCGCGGCACTTCTAAGAAATACATTTAGGTTTTAGGATGGGGCTGTGGCGCAATTTTGTTTTTCCTATCGGAATTTCGTGTCCGCGCATTTTATGGCGCAAGGAAATGCAGCAGGAATTTAAAGAGCTACTTTTAAGTAAGGTGTTATCGATAAAGTCCTCCATGTGGTGGATTTATTGGTGCTATCGGGCCAATTGAGGCGAGTTCGTTTGCTCGACGGGCTATTTATTATTATTATTAAAGGCGCCCATTTGATGCACGCTTGTCTGTTCGAGTTAATTGTGATATGTGACACCAACCTACTATAATCGTAATAATGAGATGATGTTACGACATCGGACGCCCGTTTTCCTCCTGCAATTCAATATTTGCCATCCCTGACGTCAATTTTCGCATTTTGCAGAAAATAGCGGCGTGAGAAAGCGCGTACTAGCAACAATCTTGATGTTCGATTAATAAAGGCATAGAGACGATTTGTCCTCGATAAGAGGATGGAATTCTGTTCCGGTAAAACGAGTTTTCTGTACACTACTTTTACGTTAGAATCCTCATTTCACGCACTTAAGTGTATAAATGTCTCGGTTTGAATAATATTATGGTTATTATTTGTTTATTTGTTGAAAAATGCGCATTGTGCATATAAGTTACGAAGAACAAACTCGCCGTATTTATCGAGGAAGAGTAATGGTGCAAATTTACCCTCAGATTGTGTACACTTCCCAAGAAAAATTGTCTTATATTTTCGTAATAAGTTTGCGGCTCCAGATTCCTATTTTCTCGCTTTATAACTATAAGAACGTTCAACGCCCAGGTTCAGAAAATTAAATCAGAAGATGGCCACTCTGACATGTGTTTTACATACATTATGTCGTAAAATTAATTTCATTCATTAATAACAATCATTACGCGAACATGCATGTGGTTTAGGCAATGTTTTTGTTATTTCCTAGAAAATAATTTACTGCGAAATGAATCAACTGAATTTGGCCTATCATATGTTAACAGAACGTCGTATATGTACATAATTTACAGGCAATATAATATTTAAAATGGCTTACATCAAAATACGAGGTGTGTTCAGTTGAAACATACCTTGCTATGCTATGCCTTATAAAAAAATTATTCAACAATTTAATTAGAAATAATTACCATCACAGTTAAGGCACCTATCCCATTGTTTTACTAACCGACGTATACCCTGCTTATTGAATTCTCGTAGCTGCTGATTGAAGAAGTCTTCCACAGCTATCTGTACTTCTGCGCCAGACTCGAAATGCCGACCTTTTAATGCCTTTTTCAGCGGTCCAAAATATGGAAATCGCAAGGCGATAGATCTGGGGTATAGGGCCGATGCTCTAAAACCTTCCATTTCTTTCGTTGAAGATTTTCTTTTATTACATTATAGCAACATGAGGCCTAGCATTGTCGTGCAGCAAAATGATCCCATGTGTAAGTTTTCCTGTTCTATCTTATTGCTTGATGAAGCTTGTTTAAAGTTTCATTGTACAGATTTGCATTGCCATTTACTCCTGATTCCTTAAACTCTAACAACAAAGGTCCTTCATGATCAAAAAAAAAATGTTAATATCACCTTGCCTGCAGAAGGTTGTGCTTAAACCTCTTCGCTGGTGTTGAACTTGAATGTTTCCACTGCATCGACGATAAGTTACTGATTGGCTCGTAGTAATGTCACCAGCAACTATTTACAGAAGAAAGTCATCACCATTTGGCTATAGGCTGTGAGGTGTTGCCGAGATAAGCCCAATCGCAAGCATTTTTGTTCATTAGACAAGAGACGAGGAATCCATTGCGAACAAACTTTGCTGTAACCCAGATTACGAACAATACTATGGACAGATCCTACACTCGCACCAATTTCTGAAATTTATCTAATTGAAATTCGACGATTTTCTCTAATAAGGCCTTCCACACATTCTATATTGTTTTCTGTTAATGCAGTACACTGTGCACCTGGTCGCGGCTCATCAATAGTCCCCTCTTTTCCATTCTTACATTTTCGGCACCATTCCTTCACAGTTCGGTACGCAATATATGCATTTCTATACTGCTTGCATTCGCGTATGAATCTGCAATGTCTGCACACCCTCAGCGCATAAAAATTGTAGGACCGCACGCTGGTCAAACTTGGACAGATTTTCAATGAAAACGCCATTTCAAAACCGAAGTTTTAAAAGTCAGAATCAAATTCAAACGCCAGAAATTTATTAATGTTATTATTATTATTATTATATATTATACTTAGTGTTATTTACAAAAACTACTAGCAGTAACAAACGTCATTTGAATTATTGCATTTGTTTTCAAGGCTAAGTTAATCAAAAATTAGTTTCAGTTGAATAAGTCTCGTATATACTTTTCAACCCTGATGTGCTCTTGTTTCGCGAAAGAAATCTGTACCTGTTTTCAGGTTTACTTTCCTCAATTCCAATGTTATCATCAAAATTGCAGATGCTGGAATGTATATAAATACATATAATGTTATTATTATAATAGCTTTTGCACGCCTTGTAAGTATCGCTATGTCGGAGGTGGTGTGAGGCAAGGCTAAGCGGGTTTGTGCGATGCACAACAGAGCCCGACTCTGCGGGTTACCAGTTGGTGCGTAACCGTGCTTGACCTGCTTGGTGTATAGGTTGTTATGTGATTTTCAAATTTGCCGCTACACTTGAATTCATTCCGTAATTTGTTTGCCGCTTAGTCAGAATCAATATCGTTATTTTAATTGCAGTCGCTTATTTTGGGTTACCATTTCGGTATTTTGTTTTGTCTTCCGAAGTTCGAGATATGTTAACCGTTTCTTTGTGTTAAAATCGCAAGCTCTTGTTTTTCCGCGTTTGACCTCTGACTGCTCCGAGAATTCGCGTGTCATGAGATTCTTTCTAGAACATTCCAGAACCTTCTAGAACTTCTTGCGTAACATTTTGTAATGTGGTGCAACATTTTGAGGGGGGTGCTGATCCTCATTGCGCTTTGAATTCAGTCGGCATTAGATCTCCGCCGGACTCCGGTCTTCGAAAATAACATCAATCAAGGGCCGTAAATGTTTATCGAGTGAAAGTCAGACCTTCGAGACTAACGGGTGACCTGGCAGATCGTTTTCCTTTTCTTCGCGGCGCTTTGCTATCCTACGTTCTACTGTACCGTTTATGTTTGCTGTAAAGCAAAAGTAAATCGACCTAACCGTCGGATAAATATATAAGCGACAGCAAAAGGTACGCCTTGGTTTTGGACAATTAAAGATTATAATTGCTCCTGTCGAATTTAGTTCGGATCTTTGTGATGTAAAAGGAAATAAATAAATCGTCGTACAAGTGTTTTGCTGGAATTTGGTTCGTCCCGTCGTTCTCGAGGATTTCTCTTCTGTCAACACCTCAACTGACATCGTTGAAAGCAATTTAGCCCTCTACAGGGATCTAATACCTCGTCCCAACGCTGCTCCGAAGAACGTTGCCTCCCTTCTCTCGGATTCGTTTCGACCCTGCATCGGGAAATCGCCAAAATTGTGCCTGCATTCGAAATTCAAGGTAAAAACTTCCAGTTTTGTGATTTTGTGAAGCGAAACTCTACGTGCAACTTGCAAAATTCAATATTGAATCTTTTAGTATCTGGAAACAGGAAGCGACCTTCAGTTGCGGACTGTATTTGTTCGAAGTGTAAAGTACGAGAGAAATTTTGTGTTATACATTGTATTTTCCTGTAAACTTTACGCCTTTGACCACACAGAGTCAGTTTAACATAAATATTGTGTGTCAACGGCGGCGAGTTTTGTTCTATAAGCGTTCAAGAATTAAGATTCTGTAATTCGAATTTTTGGTGTTAAACTTGTCATATTTCAACCAATATTCATATCATTATATGTAGTTGATACATTGATTACAAATAGACCTTTTCTTTGTTTAAATGCCGGTATAAATTGTTTCTTCTAAATTTGAAACCCTTTTCCAATTCTGTTTAATTTAGATATAGCAGGCACACACTATCAAAACAAAATATGTTTTTCTTATACATACAGCGTGGGGGATAAAGTTTCGCACAAAATTGAATAATGAAAATATGAAAAAAAATACGGACATGTTCATATTGTCCACCATTAACCAGGTGACCTTGACCAGCACGTGTGTAAACACGTTGTATCGCACACTCAATAATTTTCGGGTTGATACTTTCAATTTCTAAACGTATCTGAGGCTTGAAATCATCTTAATTGTTTGGACTGCTAATGTAAACTCGCTATTTCATATAACACCATATGTATCATATCTAGCAGCGTTAAGTCCGGTGACCGCGCAGGCCGCTCAAACGGTCCTCGCCGTCCTAACCATTTATCAGCGAACATATTGTCAAGAAACTGTCGGACTTGCACACCAAAATGAAGAGAAGCTCCTTCTTGTTGAAACCAAATGCTAGGGTTTCGCGTTTGGCTAAAGAATTGCTGGAGCTAGAACTAACTCCAAACGCAAAAAATCTAAATATCGAACCGCATTCAAATTTTCTTCGAAACAGTAAGGTCCTAAGCTTTCTAAAATTTGTAACTACACT
>JABXWE010004408.1:0-44796 GCA_014611495.1 Limonius californicus | reverse complement strand
CATCTGTAAACTAGAATTAATGCGCAAACATCTAGGAAAAATATTTGAGATAAACAAGACTAATTTGATATATTCTTAGGTATACAATGCTATTAAATAAATATTATCGTTAATAATAATTTTGTTAACGAATTATGCATTTGCCGGATCTGTAAGCTAGGATTGAAGCACAAACAACTTGGGAAAATATTTGAGATAAACAAGACAAATTGATGTATCCTAATGTTGACAATTACTTATGCTATGAAATAAATATTATCGTTAATAATATTTTTTTGCGAATTATGCGATTGCCAAAGGCTCTAGAAAGCTTTCCACATCTGTAAACTCTAAAAAATCTTGGGAACATTTAAGATAAATATGACAAAATTGATGTATCCCAAGATAGACAATTACTTATGATAAATAAATATAATTGTTAATATCATTTTTTTTAAGGAATTATGAGATAGAAAAACGGCCTTAGAAGTTTTTCTCAATTGTCAGCTGTGATTACGTTACAAATTAATTGGTAAAATATTTGAGGAAAATAAGGTAAAATTGATGTAAGCTAAGGTCAACCCATTAATTATCCTCTTAAATTATTATTATCATTTATAGTACTATTTTAACGTAATATATGACTTCAAAAGAGTTTTGAAAGCTTTCCACATCTGTAAACTAGGATTATCGTCCCATCTTGGGAAAATTTTTACGATAAACAAGACAAAGTTGATATATCCTGAAGCAGACAATAACTTATGCTAATAAACAAATGATATTGTTAATAATTTTTTAACGAATAGTGCTATTCCAAAATTGGTTAATACCTTTTTCCCGCCTGTAAACTAGGATTACGGTACAAAAATCTTGGGAAGGTGTTTGAGATTAACATTACAAGATTAAAGTAACTTACAGTAAACAATTACTTATTCTAGTATATAATTTTATCTTTAAATTAGTTTATATATTAATAATAATAAAAGGCAATTTCAACAGGTATTTATTTTTATTTTGGCTTTATACGTATTTCGACATACAATATGTCATTATCAAAAGCATTTAATGAAGTAAACATTTGTAGTTGCTTGGGTAACAGCACACTGGATCTTGGTTTCGGGCTTGGTTCAGGTCTTCTATTCCAAAACTTCCAATAGCGGAGATTTTATGAGCTCAATTTGCTCATTCATTAAAGGTGTGTTTGTTAAAGTGTGTTTGTGAATTTGAAAGGCCTCGAGTATATCCAATTTACGTTTATCATCACAGAAGTGTAAAAATGTTATTATATTATATGATGTCAATGCATGATTGTGTTCTAATAAGTGTTTAGCATAGTTAGATTTTCTGGGTGTTTATATTTGTATGAGCGTATGTGTTCTTTGTATCTGGTGTCAAAATTTCTAATTGTTTGACCTATGTATACATAATTACAATGCGAACAGTTTAATTTGTAAATACCTGATTTTAAAAAATCGTTAGTTCTGTCTTTTGCGTTGAATAAGGTGTTGAAAGTGTTTTTTGTTGTTTTATAACTTACTTTAAATGTACTTGATTTGATTATAATTTTAGCAATTTTCTCCGATATATCACCAAAATAAGGAATTGAAATATATTTAACATTTTCAGAGTGTACTTTAGAATATATTTTTGAATTGCTAATTTATAATCTTTCTTTTTGATTAATGTGTCTATCAGTTTTGTGTGGTACCCATTACTGTGTGCAATTTGTTTAATAATCGAAATCTCTTTGGTGTAATCAGTGTTACTTAGGGGAACTGTTAAAGCTCTATGTATCAGTGACCTATAGGCTGCTAATTTATGTGTTTTATGGTGACATGAGTCCTGTGGTATTGTGATATCTGTTTGTGTAGGTTTTCTATAAATACAGTATTCGAGTTTGTTTTCGGAATTAATTTTTATGTTTAAGTCTAAATAATTAATACATCTGTTTTGTTCTGTTTCTAATGTAAAATTTATGTTTGAGTGTAGAGTATTGATAAACGTTAAGAAGTCACCAATAAACTCAAATGAACTATTAAAACATGCTAAAATATCATCAACGTAACGGAACCAAAATATAATTTTCGAAGAATGATTTGATTCAAAAATTCGATCTTCTAAATTTTCCATAAATATATTAGCTAAAAGTGGAGAAATTGGACTTCCCATTGGTAAACCGTTTTTTTGAATATAAATTTTATCATTAAAAATAAAATAAACCATTCTTATCATATTGACTTGGTAAAGGTAAAGTGCGTTGAGGTACTCTGCGAGGCACCACGAAAGCAGCGTGTTAGCATAGATTTCTTAGTGTTACTTTGGTGTACGAACAGCTTCGAAATGATCTTCAGAGCAAATTGCAATTTTATGTCTTTCAACTTCTTTTGGATCCTTTTTAAATTATCTATGGCTTAGCAATGAGTCAAAATTCTTAAACATTGGTGAATGCACATAATTTCCACCACCAAGAGAATCCACTTTGGATATGTAGTTCTCGTTTTCAGAGTTTTTCTTGTAAATGTTTGGTGTGGCATAGAGGTAACCATATTTTTGGGCCACACTTCTTCCATGAAAATTTAAATGGACCACGTTACTTGCATTGCGACTAACATTTTACCTGGGTTGTTGGAAGATGACACTTTGGTACTGGCATAATGGCTCTGCAGCTTCCTGAAATTCGATTATGTAATGTTGCTTAGACGATTTGATGTTTTTTTGTAACCCATTGACCGTCGCAAATTCAAATCTAAAGTAGCTGAGGGAATTCCTAAATAAAATACCAGAAAAGTTCAATACATTTATTATAGAAAATACAAACGGCAGTCAGTTGGTTTTACTTAACCGGAAATGCGTTTGGAACGTACTCTTCTGTGCACTTTCATAGTTACATATATTACACTAGAAGGTTTTTTCTCCTGTATGAGTGCTCATGTGCGTTTGCAAGTTACTCCTCTGTGCGCTTTCATAGTTACATATATTACACTTGAAGGGTTTTTCTCCTGTATGAGTGCTCATATGCGTTTGCAAGTTACTCTTCTGTGCACTTTCATAGTTACATATATTACACTTGAAGGGTTTTTCTCCTGTATGAGTGCTCATATGCGTTTGCAAGTTACTCTTCTGTGCACTTTCATAGTTACATATATTACACTTGAAGGGTTTTTCTCCTGTATGAGTGTTCATATGGTATTGCAAGCTCCTCTTCTGTGCACATTCATAGTTACATATATTACACTTGAAGGGTTTTTTTCCTGGATGAGTGCTCATATGGTATTGCAAGTACCTCTTCTGTGCACTTTTGTAGTTACATATTTTACACTTGAAGGGTTTTTCTCCTGTATGAGTGCTCATATGGTATTGCAAGCTCCTCTTCTGTGCACTTTCATAGTTACATATATTACACTTGAAGGGTTTTTCTCTTGTATGAGTGCTCATATGCGTTTGCAAGTTACTCTTCTGTGCACTTTCATAGTTACATATATTACACCTGAAGGGCTTTTCTCCTGTATGAGTACTCATATGGTTTTGCAAGCTACTCTTGTGTGTACTTTCATAGATACATATATTACACTTGAAGGGTTTTTCTCCTGTATGAGTGCTCATATGCGTTTGCAAGGTACTCTTCTGTGCACTTTCATAGTTACATATATTACACTTAAAGGGTTTTTCTCCTGTATGAGTTCTCATATGCGTTTGCAAGGTACTCTTCTCTGTACTTTCATAGTTACATATATTACACTTAAAGGGTTTTTCTCCTGTATGAGTGCTCATATGCCTTTGCAAGCTACTCTTGTGTGCACTTTCATAGTTACATATATTACACTTAAAGGGTTTTTCGCCTGTATGAGTGCTCATATGCCTTTGCAAGCTACTCTTGTGTGCACTTTCATAGTTACATATATTACACTTAAAGGGTTTTTCTCCTGTATGAGTGCTCATATGCCTTTGCAAGCTACTCTTGTGTGCACTTTCATAGTTACATATATTACACTTGAAGGGTTTTTCTCCTGTATGAGTGCTCATATGCGTTTGCAAGTTACTCTTCTGTGCACTTTCATAGTTACATGTATTACACTTGAAGGGTTTTTCTCCTGTGTGAGTGCTCATATGGTATTGCAAGCTCCTCTTGTGTGCACTTTCATAGTTACATATATTACACTGGAAGGGCTTTTCTCCTGTATGAGTGCTCATATGATTACTTATGGTTACTTGATCTTCATTGTTAGAACATGTTTCAGTTTTTATATCTAATTCTTCATGTAATGATTCCATTTTAATCGACCAATCTTTATCATATTTAAAATCACGTTTTAAATCGACCGCTGCTGAAGGCAATTCCGACGTTTGAATCTCTTCCTGTTTTACTGTAACATATGTATATATGTGAGTTACTAAATATTTGATATGTAACCAAACTAGCCCAGATTTTAAATAAATATCAATTAAGAAATATTTAAGTTCTACCTCACATCATTAAATTACTAATATTTGGTCAATTTAAACAAAAGTTTTCATATTACTATAGTTGCTACAAACTACATTGGCATGCATTGTAAAAACACCGAAACTTTTTTACCGGCTGAAGTTACATACGTATTTGACAGATGTATTTTTAAATTTTCTAAATTATCGCTTTTAAGCCTTTCTGGTCTGTTTTAAGGCCAGTGGAGTCAAGATTATGCAATTATAAAGTGATTAAGTGCGTCCACCATCATCGATGGCTTCCACATGCCTCCAGATGACGAAATAAATATTACTAAAAGCAAAAACAAATTACCAACTCCATTGTAGGTAATTAACAGGTGATTGGTCTATAATCAGAAGTAGAAAAACAAATTAAATTAGGAAACATGTCCATTTGATGGAAGCCACACAAAATTAATCATTTAGCAATTCCAAGGCACTGAATCGTCCTCGTTAATGCAGGAAATTTCGAAATTTCTAGTATATGATTCTGCATCTTCTATTACTGTGAAAATTGTACAAAAATACAAAAAGTATGCTCCAAATATTTGAAAGACGGGGTAAACGTTTATGGTGTAGATGGCTTTGACAATTGTTCAGTAAAAATTTGCTCCATTGCCACCCAAAATGACAGTTACAATTGCTTCATTTAATAAATCGCGACTATTCACTGAAACCATTTAGCCCTAACGAATTTAGAAAATATCTGCAAATTGCGGTTTTGGAGCAATTGTAATATGTTGCAGATAAATGTCTTTCATGCAATGTGGGAGATTATGGAAGTATATAGAAAATTAGTAATTAGAGAATATGTATGTATATAGAAATACTAGAAGAAAAGTGGAGAAGCTTGAAAAGAATGAGAGGCAAAATAATATAGTAATAAAAGGGACAGCTTTTACAGGACGAAACATACAAGAGGAAGTGAAAGCTGTAATGGAACAAAAGTTGGCGGTAAAAGTTCAGATACGACAAAGAAAGACAAACACGACAAATATGGGAGACATGAGCAAGAGGTCAAGAGGAAGACTGAGGAAGCAATGTAATGCCACAATCATCGAAGTTTTACAAGTGATAGTAAAGCCCTGGGTGCAGGCGAAGGTGAGGGCAGCAAACGGAAAACAATGGATCAAGTTCTACAGTGCGTAGAAACATAACCTCAACACTCTAGAGGGTAAATGGAGGGAAGATTAAGTAAGTTAATAAGTTTACTCACTGGAACCATTTAACTCTAAGGAATTTAGGAAATATCTGAAATTTGTTGAATATGTTGCAGATAGATGTCTGTTACGCGGGATGGGAGCCGATGATGGAGAATGTTATGTATTTTTAAAATTTGCCGTTTTCTATGAATTAATTCCGTAATTTGTTTGCCGCTTCGTAAGAATTAATAACGCTATTTTAATTGCCGTTTGTATATTGGATGCAGTTTTGGTTACATTGCGTCTTTGAAGAATTGAGCATTGTTGAGTTTGTTGGTGTTTTCCGTCCTGAAACAATTTATAACCGAGGGAGTCCCAGCTTGATTGATTTTTACCGAAACTTCCATTTTATGTGATGGAAATATAATTAGATCTGCAAAGAGACCTACTTCTACAGCTACAGATTATTACTTTCTTATCATTTGCATCCTTTTAGCCACTTCACATCCTCTATAGCTGGCTGGGTGGGCTCCGCCACCGTTGGCACATTTTGGTTTGCTGTTTTCATTCATTTTGTATCCTTTTGTTTGGTGTTTTCCAGCACATTTTACGCATCTTGATTCTCTGTTTGCAGAGTCTTTGAGTGTGTCCATAAGTTTGATATTTCTTCCATTGGGAGACTAGGTTTGATTTTCTTAGATGTTCTATTTCAACGTTCATGCCTAGTATCCCTTTTATCCCATATATTTTTTAAAATCTTCATCGTTTTTGAAACATAGGATAAATACCGGAAAGGGTTTCTTCCTTTTTCTCTGCAGAATATTAACGACTTCTATTATTTAGTATCCTTCATTACATAAATTTTCTATGTTTTTTGGAGCGCATGGCAGGCTCAGTTTCCTCGCCATGACTTTCATGGTTAGTGTTTGTTTATCTTAGTATGAGTGCCAAAGGTGCTTTTTTTCATTTAGTAAGTTTGTTAGTTTTTTATATTCTTCTGCACAAGCTGCATTTATTTTCACCTCCTTGTTATTCATCATAACTGCTGGATATATAAACTTTTTGACTATAATCCGCGTTATAATACATCATACTTACGAGGGTCAAGCTACAATTATTGAGAATGGAAAGATTGATACAGGTGTCAATATTACAATTTACTTTCGGCTTAGACCGCGTCGTCATTTGGGAACTACGCCCAGCATTATCAGGTAAGGACCGACCTGTAGCTTGCTGACTGTACAAGGATTTGCTCTAGAAGTTTGAGCCATATTTGTTCGTAGGCCCTGCCTGCCTAAACAGGGCCGTGTGCTTATATTAATCAAACCTTGGGGCGGACAAGGATTTGATCTTGATGTATTTTGTTTGCCAGGACAATAATACTTAATCGGCTTATGCCTGTTAGCTGTTTGTGAATCCATACAAACTAACGTTTCGTAAGACATTGCAGCTTGCATCTTCAGAGTGAATATAACAGTTATATTCACTCTGAAGATGTCCGCCCCAAGGTTTGAATAATCTAAGCACACGGCCCTGTTTAGGCAGGCAGGGCCTACGAACAAATATGGCTCAAACTTCTAGATCATATGTTACTGATCTTATATTGCTTACTAAATTGAAAAATATATACGTTATATCTTCTGATTTTTCTATATTTAAAAAAGTCCTTTGTTCTATATTTATAATATCTATTTGCTCTCAATACATAAAGTGAACTCGTTTCCTGTTACAATATCATTACCCGTCCTTCAATGTATAAACCGCACTTCTACAAAGTACAATTTTTCTATGTATCTTACATCGTAAAAAATGCAAAATGCACAAGCACATATTCTTATAGGATGTAATTTCTTAGCTTTTGCACTATGTATAAATGCAATTATTTCTACAAGATATAATTTTCTTGCTTGTTTACGCATACAAACAAGACGTATCCCAAATACATATAAATCGCAGGCAGCATAATAATGGTATAAATAAATACACTCATTCATTCGTTACCTATCTAACTCCGCTGTTATACAACTTTAGTAACTAAAAGTGGTAAAAGTTGTATTCGACGACGACGATTTCGACGCTCTGGGAATTATACGGTGAGGGAATTACATAGACTCACACATACTCCCAGCAACATCAATTTGGCTATATTTGCGGTAGAATTTGATATAAAGAAGTCAATTTTTATAAAAGAAAATCGTGAATAGTATAATTATAGTTGTTACCTTAATGCTGTTTATGATATTTCATTTATTGATTATACTTTAATGTAATAGTGCAGTAAACATAATTTTCTTTACTTTAAATTTAATTTTCTATTTGCGAACCGCGTACTATAAAATCCCTGAAGTAACATTTTTAAAAATGTTTATAATATAAAGCTCAGGTTAGGGGATTAAATATGCAGCATTTTCCCGGATGCAGATATACTTAGATCCGGCGCTGGCTTGATTTATCAAAATCTCTGAAACTACGAAACAGAGTTCTATGAAATTTGGAACGAACTGGTATGATAAATACAATTAACGGACAATTCAAGCTTTAGAAAACAACTCAGATACAAGTATTTGGAAACTAGTCGTGTTAGAAATAATTAAAACAATTCCAAAACCTTCTCTAGCGAATTATTTTCAGCTTTAGCAACTGTGATCATTTTTGAACAATTTGCAATATGTAACCTTAGTTAGTATCCCATTACCGTGTTATACAAAGCCATAAAAATAGATTCGTAGATGTTTTCATAAAAATATTAACATACAACACTGTTTCAAATATTTTAGTTACTGAGTAATTGTAAACTATATATAAATAGTATTTAATCTGAACGGCTTATCAGCGAGAAACAGATTTCGATTCTAAAATTAACCTTTAGTTAACAAATATTTAGAGTATCAACTTTCCATTTTCCCTGTATCTTGATTAGCGGTTTTTCTGATATGTGGGATTTTAAATCCCAAACAACGCATATATTTTTGTAAAGTATTGGAGAAATAATAAAAATAAATTAAGTGATTAATATCACTTTTTTAGATATACCAATACCTGTAGCAGCCTTAAATTATACTCGTAGTAATAAACTGATATTAAAAACCTCCGGCAATAGTAGTTAAAGAACTTATTTGAGAATAGAATTGCCATTATGAATCGCTAATCCCCTTCTTGGACAAATTTGGAAATTTGACATATTTGTTAGTGTAAATATGTCCCTCTGAAGTGTTATTTATATTTTGTAAATTGAGGTTATGGTTTACGACAGAAAGTAGTATCGGAAGCGTTATTTTACAATACCATCAGCGGAAATCCTCAAATGTAGTATATATAATAGCCAGCGTCCAAATTAAAAAAAAAAAACCGGTAACGATCAGAATCCAAAAACAAATCATAGCTACCAGGAAAACAAAAATAATGATGAACGAAGAATAGTAATAAATAAACTATAAGTTGGAAGGAAAATGGTTTTCCTTCAAATATTGCAGTTTTCTGAACTAAATACAGCCGAACTCCCATACAGTGATGTCGGAAAGTACCGTCAAAAATCACTAAATAGAATTCATGTTTAAATACAAAACTAATATCATATATTTGATAGTCGGCAACATTCTGAACGATATTTTAAATATAAAATTGAATAACAATCTAATTTGTGTTCAGCTTGAATCAAGTTGCTCTTCTGGTTTAATACCTTTCCGCTGTTTTTTACGATTACCGACACATTGTTGGCAGTAATACCAAAATATGCGACGACATCTTTTTTATTTGACACCCTTATCGACATCTTCCATCTCCTGTAACTTGTCTGCAATAGTTACTCAAACATTTCCATTTTTCTATTTGTAAAGAACCGCTTAGTTCCACAGCAAGATAGCAACTAACAAATGCGTGTAAAATGGTAGATGAATTTCACAATAAAAGATGTGAAAACCAAAAATAATTCTATTGTATCATAAGAATCTTGTGTGTAAATGTAATCTTGATTAATATCGTAAAAGTTTGAAAGGAAAACATCACAAGATGGAGGCTTTACATCAGTATAGAGCTATTTTGCATGTAATTGAGTCTGAAGGTCAAGATCCTGGCAAGAAAATCATTATAAAAAAAAATTACTAAATGGGGGTTCAGTATATGGGACTTCCACTGTATTAATTCCCAGTAGTTACCAAAATTTAGAAAAACGTTATTGTGGCAACGTCCTCAAGAAAAATATTCATGCTATCAGTTACAACAATTTTAATGTTTTTGTAAACAACATTGGCAAGCAACTTAATGATAGTTTTTCAGTGGATGCATTGTTGTGAAATGTACGCCGTCGTAACTGTTGCTTAAATTGCATAGCGTTGAAACTGTTTCACGTTGCCGTGGGCTCTTTCATAATTCCAATGTTCTTTTCTAAGTAAATATATCCGCATGGATAACCACCACGTTCACCAGATGTTAGAATGTTTATGGGTGATGTATGTAAACTAAATTTATATAAGAAGCTACATGTCATACACATGTTCATGTTGCTATTTACCTTCACCTCCACTTTACACTTGAAAATTTCTCAATTCATTATTGTATTTATCCCATGACATCCCGTGAGCGTATTGACGTTTTTTCATGTGACAAATGTAAATACAAAACTAGACGCAACTTGAACACGGCGGCATATAGTGTCACAACGAAACACGCACGAAAACGGTAAAGCATTGTTTATATAAAATAATTTTGCCTCGCCTATTGTTTTCAAATTTGCAGCACCCGACGAGGTAACGACGAGACTGTGTGAAAATGCCTCTCGGTTGTAAGTGTTATTTATATTTCGGATTCTCGAAGTCGTGTGAATTTACACAACGGAATAAACAGGTTGTTCAAAGTTACCTATTCACTATTCCTAACTTTGTCGATAATAGAGCTACGACTCGATTAGGTTGGCAAAAATCTGGTATTTTATTACACAAATTACCGGCCACCCTAAAATATGATATAAACTTCCTTTTAACCGACTGCTGTATAACGAAATAGGGAGGTAAACTGATTTTTCTTCATTATTAATGCTTATTCTGTTCCAAAGTTCTCAAATTTTAATTTTAAAGATTTTCTGTAAATCACATACGTACCAATAGACTGCAATTATATATTTATGATAAAATTTAAGTAGGCGGATGTGCTGCTGTTTCTGGAATTGAGTTTGACAGATAATAAAAGTTTTCACCCGACAACAATGCCGTTAACTATTGCGGAAGTAGCTCAAGTTGTTGCTTTGATTCAAGATGGCCGTAGTCAGCGCTATGTGTCGCGTACGTTGGGAATACCTCTTACTACCATTCAGGATGCCTGGAATCGGTTTGTGAAGACTGGTAGCTTCGTGAGGGGAGCAGGATCCGGAAGAAAAAGGGCGACAACTGTGGCTGCTGATCGTTTCGTTGTGCTCAACACACTAAGGGATCGCAGATCAACAGCGGTTCAACTTCAACATCGCTTGCTAACAGCACGAGGGGTTGAAATAAGTGAGACGACGATCAGGCGGAGGCTTGTACAAAATGTTTAACGTCCGGGAGACCTGCGACAGAACCCCAATATCTACCTAGGCATCGAAGAGCACGTCTTCAGTTTGCACGATTACATGCAAATTGGACTCTTCGACAATGGAGTGAAGTTCTCTTTACTGATGAGTCGCGCTTTTGTCTGAGATCACCTGATGGTCGAGAAAGGGTGTGGAGAAGATGAAACGAACGATATGCAGACTGCACCATCTCTGAACGGGTATCTTTCCAAGGAGGTTCTGTTATGGTGTGGCCAGGTATTTCCACGGAAGCACATACCGACCTCATATTTGTTGAAAATGGTGCTTTAAATGCTCATAGATATGTGGAAGAGGTTCCTCAAGAAGCTGTCATCCTATTTTCCTATTTTATTGGAGATGGCTTCGTTTTAATGCATAACAATGCCAGACCACCCGTTGCAGGAATCTTAAATGCATACCTGGATGAGGTCGGCGTTCGAAGACTTGATTGGCTAACATGCAGCCCGGATCTTAATCCGATTCAACACCTTTGGGATCAACTACAGAGGCGTGTGCGTCGTCGCCCAGCCATACCAGAGACTCTTCAAGAGCTACTATTGGCCCTTCAAGAAGAATTTGAAGCAATTCCTCATGTTTACTTAACAAATTTAATTAACTCAATGCGACGGCGGTTGAATGATGTAATTTGGGCTGCAGGAGGACATACACGCTTTAACAATCACCAGGAAATCCATTAAAAACAGCTCCCTTAAGTTTTTATACTTTAAGAAAAAAATCGTATTTGCACTATTTCTGTTACTTTCTCAAATTAAATTTATTTCTGTACTAATTTATTCTTTATTTTATCTAATATGTACATCCTGTGACCTGTATCAACAATGAATGATTCTTCGACCTAATACTAATCTCTAGTTAAATAAATGAATGTTTAAGTGGTTTTACGAAATATTTCAGGGTGGCCGGTTTTTTTTTGCCGGTCAGTGTAGATTGCCGTAAGGTTTTCTTCCGACAAGCTGGAGTATCTTCCTATAACTGTCAGCGAATTCGAAATTTATTAAAGGAGATATTTGGTGGTTGATGGTTAGTAATAAAAACTTATTAAGTGGCTTCCGAATTCTCCTGGTTAAGCCCCACTACATTTCGTTCGTGCGGTTACTTGAAAATTAATTTTCATGTAATTCTCAATATATGATATCCCACTTAATTCTATATACAGTACATATACATATAAAAAACGATTTGTTTACTGCAAGGAAATTATGTTTTTTCAGCATTGACTGTAGAATGTCCAAGCTAAATGATAATCAGCTTATGTGAAACTGTGCCTCGAAGGTTGCATGTATTAACAAGTATTATCAAATATATTTTGTTATCAGCAAACTTACCACAGATCACGTACTAAAAACGAAAAGAGGACACCAAGTATGTAGTAACTAAAGATAGGCTTACATTTTGTAAGTATCCGGAATTTTTGAACCTGCAATTAGGTGAACTGATAAAGATAGTCTAATTAAATTCTTGATAACAAAACGAAGGAAAATAACACAAATTTAAAAACAGTACGCACAGTTAATGAAAACGCATTAACATTATCTACAACGTAGCCACCTTTGACATAATGAAATTTAATTGCAGAAACACTTATTAGGCCAAATTAATATAAATGTAAATACGTACTTCTTTAATCCCAATACATAGGTACAAGTGGCTTTGTAAACTTCGATCTCATAAATGTTTCAGGTACCTTTGTACGGTAGCATTGCTGAGTTTTTTCGGAACGATTTATAAATTTATTATAAAATCTCCTTTATGATTCTGAGTTGCTTCGTGCTACAAAACTAAATTATACTTAAAGCGAACTGTGTTGTTTTTGATAGAATAAAACTGAAATATTGTAATAAGAACTTAATATTTAGTAGAGTTAAACTGAAGAGAACGTTTTTAATAAAACTTTATTTAGATACTAAGCGTTATGCTGTTGCTGTTTTGAACGTATATTGAAATTAGCCTTAAATAACACGCAACTCAGTTGAAAAATGATATATTTCATAAATCAGCAGTGTTGTTTGCAATACTTACGAGACGAGACACCGTATAAAACTAGAAGATCTAAAATTGTTAAAAGAAGTGTCTGACCTCTCTAAAGGAGTATACAAGCTTTCCTTTGTTGACAGATTAGCATTTTAGACTTCCATTATTGCGGTGGTAAGAAACTTATTTTTAGAGGCTTTCCTCGGCCAAAATTACTTTAGTCCTACAGAATATGGAAACTTAGTTGTCGAAATACGTATTTAGTTGTTCCAAATATTATGGTGGGAAGGGGATTTCTCAAGGTTTTGCAGTAAACTGTTATTATACAACTTCAAAAATTTATATGTCGTTCCTGGAATCCTGAACTACAAAACAAATGCGTAATCGACGTGTAGATCGGAAATTTGCAATAATTCGGAATTTTAACTAATTGCTAACATCATCGTCAGATAATGTTGAATTCTAACTTGAATAACTATCGACGAGTTCTATATATAGAAGGCTAGGCTGAAAATGTTGAAAAAAGAAAATCAAAGTACTTTTATTTTACTTCGACTGTTTCCGCTACTACAACAGTCATCGATATCCACGAAGGATCCTACTATAATTGGATACTTTGCCTACTTGGGTTATACGTATTTTTGTGATCTATTTAACAATATTGTATCACTTAGTGTTAGTTTTTTATATCAAAGATTTTATTGTTATCATTTTATAGTATATTATAGGTACTTCTCGAACGAATAAAGAAGAAGTGTTCGAAGAAGTGTTAGTATTGAAAACAAGTGCCGAAATCTATCCATTACGTACATGCGGTACATGTGCAGAAATCTGCCTCCTACCAGTGTTAACTGAAGAAATTATTAAATGTGATTAAACTTTATACAAAATTGATACCACCCCATCAAGTCGTCATTTTACGACGTTGCGTTTTGTTAAGATTTGTTGATTACTTCATTGTTTTTAAAAACGCATTTTTATCGCTGCGTACCTGCGTATGTTCATGGTGCTGTGTTAAAGGTGAAGCAAATTAAGAATTCAGCGATTCAGATAATAGTAATTACATTATATTCTTTGAGGCTTTTGGGGTTTCTCGAACTGTCATAATTACAATTTACTTTCGGCTTAAACTGCGTCGTTATTCGGGAACTACACCCAGCATTATCAGGTAAGGACCGACCTGCACCTTCTCTGCCTTTACAAGCATTTGCTCTAAAAGTTTGAGCAATATTTGTTTGTAGGGCCTGCCTGATTGAACAGGGTCGTGTGTTTAGATTATTTAAACCTTGGGGAACACAGTGTTCTATTCACTCTGAAGATGCAAGGTGCAATGTCTTGCGAAACGTTAGTTTGTATGGGCCACAAACAGCAAACAGGCATGATCCGATTAAGTATTATTGTCCTGGCAGACAAAATACATTAAGAAGAAATCCTTGTCCGCCCTAAGGTTTAAATATTCTAAGCACACGGCCCTGTTAAGGCAGGCTGGGCCTACGAATAAATATTGCTCAAACTTCTAGAGCAAATGCTTGCAAAAGCAGACAAGCTACAGGTCGGTCCTTACCTGATAATGCTGGGTGTAGTTCTCAAATAACGAAGCGGTGTAAGCCGAAAGTAAATTGTAATCTTGACAGTGATTACATTCTGCGGCAAATGCGGCGAATTGAGCTGTGTCTGCTTTATTACCGACAAAATCAAGAGACCGGTACGAGATATCATACAACAGCTTTAAATCTTTAATGAAAAAAAAAAATAAGGGAACCCTCCGAGGATGTGATGCTGGCGTACTTTATGGAGAAATTGTAAAAGAATATAAAGGTTTCCAGCCTTTGCAGTCGTTATTCGATATTAAAATCTACGTTGAATATAAAGTAAATATTAATATAGAAGAATACTCAAACGTAATATCTTTCCTAAAACGCAAAAATGATAGATACAAATGTAAGAAATCTAAGATATTAACAAGATATCAGTTTCACAAACTTTTGGTTGAAGCAGATAATGCCAAATATTCTAGGATGCAATCCATCACAGCATAAAATATGTATAGCTAACTATCTAAATTTTTAGATATTCCAAGATGCTTTCATTTTTGGAATTTCAGGAGCTTGTCGACGAATAGAATTAGTATATCTTCTTATCGATCATATAGAGGCATAGACGATTTAGAGTGATCTATGTTTCTTTAAATGGTATTCATTTTGTGGATATATTATCGTATATACTTGTCTCCCACACCTAAAAATATTAGACATCGTCGTTTCTTTTTAACGTATATGGAATATGTACCCACATAACCAAAGTTACCCAAAAGATATATAAAAGTTAATCTTTCAGAAATACAAGGCCGCCAGTAGTCAACTAGAAGTTAACCTGTAGGTTAACTATGTCACAAATTAGTTGACCATAGAACAACCTTAAGGTATCGTCAAGGTTGCTAAAAGGTTAACCATAGAAGATGTCCAAAAGATTACCTTGGAAGTCAATGTTTGGTTAACTATAAAAAATGTCTAAAATAACCTTGAAAGTTGTCTTTTGAACACCTGTTTAATATAACCAAAAGTTAACCTTGAAAGTCGACTGAGAAACATATAACTAAAAGTTAACTGCTCATTCTGCCAAAAAACACCCTTTAAATCTGTAAGGCAAGCCTAGCTTCTATTCAAAGAATGCTATTGCGGTTTGAATTAAGATGATCATTTTATTTCTTATAGAATGAGTAAATAAAAAATGCATTACAAACAATTGCTATTTATTATTAAACTAATATTTCTGAGGAATTCGGGACCCATACTTTGTTAGGGGATAAAATGTCCAATTCTGTGGCACCAGGTACGATCTTTGGCACTGCAACTGGAAGTAAATATTAATTTGTTAACAAAAAATATCTGTTGAGAGATATACATAGTTTACTCGTACATCTTTTAGTATTAAACTAATTTACACATATGTTTGTGGCAAGTAAATGAATCATTTCGAATTTTTGAACGTGTTAATGTTCTGTAATAAATATGTTGGTCAGATTTAAATTTTATATACACTCCGTTTTAAAATCATCTTCCGCTCCCCGACTAAGTTGTAAAAGATATACAGAAAATTGACTACACCAAAAAATATTGACCAATAAGTGCAATCTGGTATTACATTGGGACTATTTGACCCAAAAATTTTAAACAATATTCATTTCGCGTAGGATAAACTATAATTATTACTTAAATTTCCTTGAATCGATATCAATTTGGTAAAAATTATAAAAAATATAATCATCTAAAGAAAACTTTAAACCATCCTCTGAACCTTTTGACAGAAAAATATTTAGTAATTGGCCTCGTTTTATAAAGTTTTGCGAAAATGTATAACATAAATTAGATTTTAATACAATGAGGCAAATCAATTTATCAAAAAATATTCCACGATTATTAAGTGCAAAAATGCATAAATTTCATCAAATATGAAAAGGGATACGGGACATTCGATGTAAATGTAACTGAAATTGTAAAAGAAGTTATATTAACGAAATTATAACATACCAATTTATTACTCGGATTATATTCAATCCCTGTACCTTGAACATTTGATGGGCATCGATCCATCCTAAACTAATAATGACGTTGTGTCATGAGCATTGAACAGATCCTTCTATTAGTTTAGTTGCATTTCCAACATTGTTACCACCAACCAATAAGAGCTTAACCTAAAAATTATAACTGGCCGTTCTTGTCACATTAAAATGTTCAATTAAATGTAATGGTATGAAAGAAAAACTTACCTTAATAATTATTGGAAAGGATGCATACACTAAACTTGGGAGACTTGCGTTGGCGACACGCTCGAGAACGGACGTATTTTGGGCGCTCTCGAGCAAAATTACTTAGCGAGACTTTAAAAAACAGTTTGGGTGCAAACTATCAAGTTCCAGTGCGTGTAGTTCCAGTGCGTGTGTGTACGAACAGGAAGGAAGGAAGGAGGAATTCTACCGGCTCTACCTGACGATCGATCAAAGGTGAAAGATAAGCGATCGACAAAGAAGACAACAGGACGGAGGGAGAAGCAGGAAAACAGTAAAAGCTAAGTGATTGAATGCTTAAATAGTCTTTTGTAATCTTTGGTAGTATTTGTAGTCAATAAAATAAAATTAAAAATAGAAATTAAAACGGGGGAATCTCGTAGCAAGTGAATGCAAAACTGTACAAGCGGATAGGCATCTGGGGGCGCATTTTGGGTACAAACGACAAGGGTAGGAAGCAGGTAGAAATCTTTTCAAGCAGTCGCAACGAAAAACTGAAATTCTTGGCGTAGGGCCTTAAAAATTCAAATCGAGGATAACACTCCCAATTGGGGCCAACTTCCAAGAAAATATTTATGGGCTGCAACAGGCAGTCAAGCGTAGCTTCAATCAAGGGACTCACTCCTGATTGGACTAAAATAGTCGCGTTTAGGATTTTACTGACTGGCTGGAAATCTGATAGGGTGTCAACTTAGGACAATCTAACAAAGGAGACTAAAGCCTAAACTTAAAAATATCACATTCAACGGCAAAGTACAGTATATTAGGGATAATTTAGGTCCAGGAAATTGCAACCTCTAAAAGTAATGAACGAATGGTAAAATTTAATCTTAATTATTTTAATTATTTTAATGTAATTTAAGTTACTGCAATTTATTTCAGTGCGTAGATTCGGGTAGGCCAATTAGAGATCGCAAATAGTCGCGTGTAGTATAAATTGGAGGGGCTAAAAGGGGCCAACATAAGAAAATATAACGAACGAGGTTAAAGCAAAATTTGGAAGCAGTATTTGCGGACGGACACTGGCTGACGGTGCGGAAGATCCCAGGAGTTGGGAACTGTTTATTCACCTCTACAGCAGATCTAAACACGGGGGGCACAGCGACGCGGGAGCGGCTCAAGCGGGAAGCTTTCAATTTAGGGAAAAAGATCGTGTCATACATCGGAGAAAATGGACAAGGTTTCCGATTGTAACTGGAGGAGAATGCAAGAAGCCTGGTCCGCGCCTATGCGGAGGACCTTCTAATTATAGCGGAAGAGCAGAGATTTACAAGTATCTTTTGTTGTCAAAAGTCAATCTTTTCGGTTGCGATAAAGTTAACTATTTCTAAACTTTAAGCTGAACGTAACGGATACTGTGGTTTTGGTAATCACTACGGAAGCACAAAGGACGCCTTTAAGTTACCCCAGTTAGGTCATCTTAACTTAACTTTGGTTATATAGGGTACTATACAACCAGTTGGCATAAACGCCGTGGGAAAATTCCAGCGAAAATGGCAGAATATTTAAAATAACTATGTTCACAAATACTAATGTTTGGATCAACTAAAATTAAAATAGATGTGTTTACATATTCATAGAAGGCTGTCGAGTCAAAGTTTATCAATCACTAAAACTTATTGTTAAATTAGGTGCTTAAAAATTATAAAATATTTAAAATTTATTTTAACTGAACTATCCATTTGTATGCAAACAGGCTTATAGTGGTAATTATCGTGAAATAGTTTTTATCTTAATTATTAGCCAAATTTTTGTAGTAATGACCCTATAATTAATTACTTTCAAAATTAAAAACTAGCTTCGATATTTTTTATGAAATAAAAAATGCGCGCTAAAAGATAATAGTTATTTATTATACGAGCGGATTAAATGAATGTTTAATGAGCGATATGTTTAACCGCGCAAGCGCAGCCGCGAGCGCGTTAATATCGCAAGTTAAACATTCATTTAATCCGCGAGTGTAATACAACGTTTTATTCAATTTTGCCTGATATAATAAGTCCAATTCTGAAGAGAAAATTTTAAGGAAAGTCATCAAATAGGCGAATTTTATGATTATCACGACAAGATCACAACTTCTGTGCCCCGTTACCTTGACAACGACGAAAATTTTTATAAACACATTTCAAAAAATATTATTCGTGCGCTCAGTTATGGAAGTGTAAATTTTGAATCCGGGAGCGTACAAAACTGTAATATCTTTATTGTTAACCAAACATCTTTAGAAGATATTCATAACTTATTGGGATAATTAGGTATTTTGATTGTAATTTCAAGCAATTTGTGGAAAATATTCTACCTATAACCTCAAAACAGCGGATTAAAATTTTTAATCTACTACTTATTAAAACTTTAATGCGCGGCCTAAATAAACAATGACTTTAATAGTTTGATTTGACGTCAATAAACGTCAATTTATATGGCAAAATTGAATAAAATACTTTAATATAATTATAATTGGTTGATTGTAGTTTGCTGAATAAGTTAATCAAACACATTAATTATAAAAATTTATTAAAATACGTAGCTAGTCGGCTTAAAAGCTATAAAGACGTTTCTTTCAAAGAGCACTAATTTTCATTATATACAAAAATATGTTCCTTCTTCAATATTAGACCTCCACCTTATATTTCTGTTTATCGATTTTTTGTAACCACGTTGTGTAGTATATTAAAATTAATTATTTAAATGTTTTCGAATTTTAAGATTAAATTTCGTATAGCACTACATCAACTAGTAACACTGGCTGCGCAAATTTGCGTTTACGATAAAGTTCATGTAATAAAATAAAAGTTTGTTATAAATGGATAATATATTAGCACCTAGCACCACTGGAATTTACCGTCTACGGTTTCATGAGAAGTTTTTAAAATTATTCTATGCTTTTAAAGTATTTGTTTCAGATCTACTTTAATATAATTGTGAAGAAATATAATGCAAACTTAATTTTGTTTTAAAAGCCGACTTAAGGTCGTGAGTTACGTGCAACTTGAATCGTTCCACATATAACCCAATTTATTATATTTTACTGTAATCCGCAATTTATGCTATGAATAAAATTAATGCTAAAGCTTTTCACTTGTATTGTGCTTTACTACGATCGTAAACTGCAAAGTAAACATTTTTTAGCACATTTTTAGTGATGATATAAATGACACAAAGGAAATTGGTGCAGAATGTACTATATTTAACGTACATTAGCTACTATAAAAATTATTAAGAATTTCACGTTTCTAGTTTTTTTTGCAAATTTGGTAAGTCAGCTTTAAAAGTTACGTTACTGTGTTAACGTATATCATATATCATGGAAACATATTAGACAAGCAGAACTTGGTAAGATAAAAGATACCCGAGTATTATTACCCTAGTCATGATTCTTTTATAAACTTGGAAACGCGAGCAGGAAGAGGCTATCGATCAGTGGCGGCTCGTCAAGTGAAGCAGGTGAAGTGCCTCTTCACCTACAATTTTCATTCAATTGTGAATATTTATTTAAATTACATAACAAATTATTTATCGGCATTACACCTATTAGGAGCCATTCATTTATGGCATACATACTCGTAGATACAATAAGCTTAGTGAAAACAAACACAGTACATTTTTTCTGGTCCCGTTGTATTTAACATTTAAATTTTAAATGCAGTCGGTCGAGCGTGAACGCAGTGACCATAAAAAATCTTACCTACAACACTCGTGCAGTTGTGGCGAGGAGTCGGCCTCAAACGTATTTTAACTCTGCATTTATACCTCCGTTGCCATGGTAACGCCTACGTTAATATCTACATTTGGTTGACCGTGTATCACGCAAGTGAAGAGTTCAATCGCAATCAGGCGCTGAACTGCATGTTCGGGTTTGACCGTCGGTTTTTAAACGATTTCAACAATTTTGAATTCACATTTTTAGCTGTAGTACTTAATGATATTTTATTTCTCACTGATATATTATTTGATGTTCTCCAAAAGAAATCATGCGATATTAATTTTTGTGTTACAAAAATAAATAGAACTACTGAACTATTAAAGAGGAAAAGGAATGACGATTTCTTTGATACATTCTTGGAGCGGGAATAATAATGACATTAAAAGAAAATATGGAACTTTGTTTTATGAAGTACTGGATTACATTGTAATGGAAATGGGGGTAAGGTTTCAAGACTGCGATATGTTACAATTCACGTCTTTCGCTGATACTACGAAACCGGAAATTCGAACAATATGATTCGTGTTTTCCGTCTAAAGCATTTGAAAGTTTAGGTCAATTTTATGGCAAAATATTTACAAAAAGTCAGGGTCTTAAACACGAATTAAATCTTCTTTATGCCGATGAAAGATACCGCAATCTACGGACCCAAGAACTACTAGAAAATCTCAATGAGAACAAAGAAATTTTTACCGGATCCTACAAAATTGTTTTGCCTCATATTAACTATTCCGTCGAGAAGTGCATCAGTGGAAAGAAGTTTTTCTCGCCTTAAACGAATAAAAACGTACTTAAGAAATGCGTTATCTCAAGATAGGCTTTCTTCTTTGGCAAATATTTCAATTCAAAAAGAACTGTTACTAGAATTAATAAAAAATCAACCAGTTTACGAACACATAATAAATAATTTTGGTGCATTAAAGGACGAAAGGATAGACTTGGTCTACAAAAGCTAGGTAAGTTGACATTGAATTATATTTTTTCTATTTGTTATTATTAGGGTTATTATAATTGCGCTTCACCTATTTTTTACCCGCGAGCCGCCACTGCTGTCAATTAGCGACAAAGTGGCCATACGAAATCGGCAATTACAAGTTAATAACGGAGAAGATATAGTCAATGTTATCGTATCCGTCGAAGTAGATCGTCATCCCTCTATTGAACATGGTGCTTATGAGGTACGAATTTTCGCAACAGCTGTGTAATATATTCTAAAAAAATAAACGCTATCCTATGAAATTAATTTATTTCAACGTTTGAGCCCGGGTATTCAAAAATGCCGTATAGAGCTTTCTGAATGGTTGGCAGCTCGTTGCAATACTGTGCTTAATAGTTTACAAACACTGTGATGTGTGGTGTGATAGTGTTTTATGGGAAATGGTCTAACCGAATCATGGTTTTCTCAATATATCTTGAATTTCAGCAAGATGTTCTAACTCTTTTCCGAATGTTATTAAACCTGAAGTGCGAGGTGTGCATCTTCAAACTGATGGATGCATTATAAAATTATAGATTTGTGAAAAAGTGAAATATTTTATAGAATTTAAACGACAGGGCAAGCCCTGCAACAAGAAGAAGAAGAAGAAGTAGACGATGTTTTATTTAAGACAAAAACGTAATGTTGTTTGCGGTTCCTTCAATTTCCAGATCTTCGCCATGTCCTCCTCCTATAGACAATCACTCAAATGGAAAGCGTAATGGAAAGTAGAGGATTGGAAGAGGATACTTGGAGAGATCGAGTGCAGCAAAAAGTGAGGGTGCGAGATATGGCTTAGGCTGTCAAGACTCGCTATATACACAGGACTGGACGAAAAACGGCCAGAGCTGTAAGTTCGTTCTTTCTTATCCGATTTTATTAAATGAAACACCGAATTAAATGATTTAAAATATACTATAACCTGGTATTAAACGATCTTTCTTCAAAAACTTCCAAGGAACGATAGTCATCTAGCTGTATTGGATTTACACGCCATTAGACAGACAAAAAGAATAGTTTTTCAAATTGGTAACCAACATAACCATTTTTCTTAATTTGAAAATGTTTGTAATTAAGTTGTAAAACCACGAATGCTATGAAACGCTTGAAACTGACAGGTAAATAAATAATTTATTTTATGGTAGTTCCATGAGCAATAGATAAAACGCGTTCCAACCGGAAGTAGACGATTTATCGGACGATTCTTTTGGTGTTCCAACCAGACTTGTAAGCGTCGGTGAACGGTTTCTGTGCAGTCATTTCGATACATAGCCAAAAGTAGAAACTGTTTGGACTGACCTGCGCATTCAACGTTTCATCAGCCGTTTGTTGTATTTTAGACTTTCAAATTTAAAGTGATTAGCTGGGGTTTTTTACTGACTGTCAGGCTGACTGATACATGAGGCAGTGACATTTTATCCAATTGAACCAATGAAGATGTTTTAGAACTGGTGCTGATACAAATTTAATGCGGAACACCGTCACAAAACTGTTCCAATGCGTACAATCCGATTTAAACAATTTCGGTACTGTTTCATGGTTATATAAAAATTATGTGCTGGAGCTAACCTATACCAATAAGAGAGACCAGGCCACAAGTTCGACAGTCTTTGAACGGATACGCTAGTTTTTTAAAAAATGCGGTTATGAGTTAATTTTTCATTAATGGACATTAAGATGGACCTGGACAATTGAATTTTTGCAAACAAAACTAGAAGATATGCTAGACGAATTGCTATTAGTAACATCTCAAAATAATGAGTGTCATCAGCAAATGTCTGCATTGTTTGAGACTATTTTGAGGCACGTTTTAAAAATTCATGGCTTGAAACGTTCTGTCCGCTGGTTTCCACGATCGCTATGTTTAACGCCTACGGATTACTTTCTGTGGGACAATGTAAAAGATGTTGCATATGTAACCCCAATGGAAAATATCGAACATCTTCGCCTGAAAATCGAAAACGCCTAGACGAAGTGAATTTAAGAACTAACATCTGCGTTATATATATATATATATATATCGACGTGCACAATGAACAATTTAAAAAATTATATGGTGTTTCTGAACGATTATATCGTTATCATTACACCAATAAAATGTTTGCAGCATCTGAGAAGTTTAAATGACAGTTAGCAACACAATTTTTTACTCTAATTATTATGTTAATTGTTTATCAAATTATTCTCGATTTGATTAATTATTTACAAAAATTGTCAAATTTGAACAAGATTTTTGGAAGAAGAAGGTTTTGTTAGTTACCAATTTGGAAACATAATTTTGGAGTGTAAATTAAATATGGCGACCATATGAAATAAGGAAATTGACTATCGTTCCTCAGAAGTTTTAGAAATTGAAAAAGAAAGTTTATAGTTTACTTTAAACCATTTAATTTGGTGTTTCATTTATTAAAATCTGATCAGAAATAACGAAGCTCTAGCCGTTTTTCGTGCAGTCCTGTGTATATACAAGGTGATTTCTTTATCGTGTAACAGGTAGGTAAGCTACACACATTACAGCTCCTTGTATTCCATAGGTATCTTAGTAAACTTTATATTGTTTAAATAAATAAAAATCAAACTAGTTATGTTGGATGTACTATGAAATTATAATAAAACTATTTACTAGTAAATAAGATGCAGTTTTGCAGTAGGTACGTTGACAATATTTATTTCTTATAATTTAAACGAAACAAACGCAGAGAAAACCAATATAGCATAAAAATATGTTGACATAATAATAAAACCAAAAAGAAAAGTAAATTAAATAAAACAGAAAGAAAAACACTAATTAAAGACATAATAAATGTTCAAATTGCCATCCACCTTGCAGTTCATACAAGTCAATCCGCCGCAGAATAAAATCTCTAACACGGGTTAGCATGTGGCGTGATTGACCTACATGATTCCATAATTCTCTCCCGTTAATCTTCCTGCGTTTCGACAGAAGTTTTGTAGGCGTCGTTCTTTACTTTACCCGACAAAAAGAAATCTAACAGAGTCAAGACCGGACTACGTGGAAGTCAAAGATAAATTGCACCTCTTACAATGAATCTATTATGGAACATTTCATCTTGGTAGTTTCTTACAGTTCTATAAGTGGGCAGGTGCCCCGTCATTTTGAAACCACATACTCTGTCTAACAAAACGAGAAATGGCATCTAAAAGTTGAGGCAAATCATTTTCTAAAAAATGTAAAAACATTTCTCAATTTAAAGTGCCCTCAAAAAAGTGGAGACCAACTATAAAGTTGTCAACGATAGCACACAGCATATTTGCAGTAACAATTCTTCGGGATTGTGTTTGCCGAATCCAATGTGGGTTATCTTGTGAACAGAAATAGTAATTTTGTATATTTACACATCCATTGCTACTAAACGTCTCTTCGTCAGAAAATATAACATTTCTTAAAAACACTGGATCAGTAGGAACTTCGTTTCTTAAAAATGCATACTATTATATTAGTCCCTAAACTGAAAATGTTATTCTTCAAACAGAAAGTAGATTGAACAACTACAACGATATTGCATCGAATAGAATAGAGGATTCGAAGTAGATCTAAATAATTGACGTTGGGGCTAAAATTTAAATGTTAGGCCGTATTTAATTACAGATAACTTCAATTTTCGGTTTCAAGGCAACTTAAAATTTGGTACCAATTTAATTCAGTTTTGCCATTTGTACAACTACCTTGTAAGATAATGTACATAAGAGGATTGTTCGATAACTGCGTGGCCTAATACAAAGATGGCGCGAATTCGGAGGAATCTTCTTTACCATTTTGTAGAACTATCCTTTATTAGATTAAATATGACAGTACAGAGCGATCTGTCAATTCGTCTGTTTTTGACAGTACGCCAAAGTGAACGTCTCGTGTGATTTTGTAAACAATGGAAAAACTGAGTTGTGAGCAGTGATAAAGTAATTTCATTTGAAAGGCTTAACACCAACCGAAATCAAAGCAGAGCTCAAACACTATTGGAATCCGCTCCTTCGTTTTCAATGGTTAAAAACTGGGTTGCCGAATTTAAGCGTAGTCGTGTGAGCACAAATGATGAACCCCGTAGTGGACGTCCAAAAACTGCTACTACCCCGGATATGATTGAAAAAGTCCACCGTATCGTATTGGATGACCGTCGAGTAAAAGTGCGCGAGATAGCAGACATAGTGAGTATCTCAAATGACAGTGTGCAGAGAATTTTAACTGAAGAATTGGAAATGAAAAAATCCTCGACGCGTTGGGTGCCACACTGGAGCAAAAACTGAATCGTTTGAGTGTTTCTCGCGACCTTTTGGTACGTTTTCGCCACAATCCGAAGGATTTTTTGCGCCGTTTCATAACCGTCGATGAAACTTGGGTCCACCATTATACTCCCGATACCAAAGAACAGTCCAAACAATGGACACAAAGGTTCTCCGCCACCAAAGTAGACAAAAACGGTTTTGTCAGTAGGAAAGGTTATGGCAACCGTATTTTGGGATTCTCATGGAATTATCTTGGTCGACTACTTAGAAAAGGGGAAAACAACAAATGGCGAGTATTATGCCAATTTGTTGCAACAACTTAGCGACAAACTCAAAGAGAAACAGCTTCATTTGGTAAAGAAGAAAGTGCTTTTCCATCAAGATAACGCACCTGCCCACAAGTCTGCGATTGCAATGGCCAAAATTCATGAATTGGGATTTAAATTAGTGCCCCATTCGCCCTATTCCCCAGATTTGGCTCCCAGCGATTATCATCTGTTTCCAAACCTGAAAAAACGACTCGGCGGCAAGAAATTTTCATCTAATTCCGAGGTAATCGGTACTGTGAATAGCTATTTTGAGGACTTGGATTCATCGACCTACAATGAAGGCATTGCTAATTTGGAATATCGTTGAAATACGTGTGTTGAGCGAGCAGGAGACTATACTGAATAATAAAATATTTTTTGTCAAAAAAAACTTGCGTTTTCTTTGTTAGGCAACGTAGTTATCGAACCATCCTCGTATCTATACTGCTGTCCCGTAGAGAGCACTTTGGACTCTCAAGATGGTACACCACTTCAATTTGTACCAGGGTTGCCTTTTATTGAGGTATCCTTGGACATTGGACATAATTCAATCGTGGCCGTAGTTCGCTCAACGACGAATTTCGTGAAGGTCGTCCAGAATCGGTTGTTGTTCCGAAAAACATTGATGCGGTGCGTGAAATGATACTGCGAGATCGTATGTGACTTATCGTGAGATTGAAGTATCCTTGGATATTAGTGGACCAGCATACATTCAATATTGCATGAACATTTGGCCGTAAAAAAATTTGTTCGCGTTGGACCCCACAAAAAAAAACAAAAATTTCTATCGCGGTGCTTCAAAACCTGTGTATGACATCGTGACAGGTGACGAATCGTGGATCTACGCATATGAGCCCGAAAGTAAACAGCAGTCGACTGTATGGGTCTTCCAAGGTGAGCCAAACCTTACAAAAATCGTTCGTGCTCGAAGCATTTCGAAGCAAATGGTCGCCTGTTTCTTCGGAAAAACTGGACACGTCTCAACCGTACCATTGGTGCAACGTAGAACGGTCAATTCCGAATGGTACACAACCATTTGTTTGCCACAAGTCTTCGGAGAAATAAGGAAAACCAACCGCCGAAGACGGACCATTCTCCACCACGACAATGCGAGCTCTCACACATCGGCTTGAACAAGTTACTTTTTGAGCACTCAAAACGTCGATTTGATGAGTCATCCGCCGTATAGTCCTGATTCAGTACCCAATGACTTCTTTTTATTCCCGAACATCAAAAATAAATTGGGAGGTCAACGTTTTTCGACACCTGAAGAAGCGGTTGACGCGTTCAAAATGCATGTTTTAGAGATACCTCAATCGGAGGGAAAAAAGTGCTTCGAAAATTGGTTCGCATGTATGCAAAAGTATATTGATCGTCATGGAGAATATTTTGAAAAACAATAAAGCCATTTTCGATGATAAATTTTTGTTTGTGTTCTCTAATCCCGAAATATAAAAGGCAACCCTCGTATATCTTCCTGTGTTGCGTAGAATAAGTTTAATGAGCTGGTGCATTGTCGTAATTAAAAATCTAATTCCTTTTGCCATATTCTTGCCTTTTTAGTTCTTGCAATACCAATATCTGCATTGAAATGAATGCTACGATTTATAATGATTGGTGTTGGATGCCGACGGTCTCTCAATGCGAAATTCATCTTCATCATTATTTACTGTTTATGTCGGTAAGTGATTCTGATTAGGTTTGTCTTCAAACCTTCATATTTAACTTTTTTGTTACTGAAAATCAAATAAATGAAATTACGTTGAATCAAGAATTATATCAGTTATTATTACAATCCTCTTGGATATTTTACACCCTGTTTAATCATACATCATATTAAAAACGAAATGTTGAAGTTCAACTAAAATGCTTACGATTCTTTGATATAGTTCGAGTTGAATTTTAACAAGTGTACTTATACCTTAGATCACACATAATATTTAAATCTAACTAGTTCTTTCATTTTAACTATCAGTAAGTAATAACTACGAGCTAGTGAAACTACCATCATCCTCACAATAGTGCTTTCATCAAATAAGTGTTAAGTAGAGTTCAGCGTGTAATTGTAGATCTCGCTGTACTTTTAGAAAACATTTCCCAAATGGCGCTTAATGAAGTTCAATAAAATCACTCAGCACAAGGAGTAAAGACAATTAGAGTTGTTCTATTTGTCATATCCAATTTACCCCTGTTGTTCTAACGCTTTATTTTCGGCGGCGTTTCTGGATCTTGAGAATTCTTTACAGTTCTCGCGGGACAATAGAATTTTACACAAAATTAATGGCGAGATAAAATACCTTCTTTAGGATTCTCAAGTGAACAGGTTAGTTGTTAGTACTTTGGAAGAAACGGTCTCTCAATTAATATAATTAATTATTAGCAACGTATAACCTTAACGGTAAAAAACAGGGTTCTCATTCTAAAGTATTAGGTTAATATACAGAGCGTTCAGATTTTGCTTATTTTTAAACGTTCATTAGATGCACTTGTATTTGATGTCACTTTGATATGCTTTGTTACTGAAAATAGCAGACGTTCAGCCTCATAATCATTTCGGCTAGTTTTTTGTTAAACTGATAGTTCCTGAGAAATTTTATTCTATATATTTTCTATTTTATAATATGAGAAATAAACACAAATTTAGGATTTTATTTTTATCATAAAACATTTAAACTTCAATGATGTAAGAATTCATTTATTCTTTTTGGCAGGTTTGAATTTTGCCTAAATTAATTTACGCCTTCTTGGAGACCTCTTTGAAAGGGTACGCTGTGACCATCCCGGGATGCATTAGTTTCAGTTTACCGTCCGTCTTGTTTTCGCTGAAGGTGTATTTTCGGCCACTTCTTTTGTAAACGACACTCGTTTAGATGGTTTAGGTATCCCCAGCGTGAGGGCTAAAGTGCAGCTTTACGGAAAACGTAAACTACTTCGTTTTTTGAAGTTTTCTTTTATTGGGTCTATTTCCTTATCGTACCAAACTGGACAGTGTCGTTTAACCCAAAGTTCAGAAAACTGCTTGTGAGTTTTTTATTTTATAACGTTCTAAGTTCTACGAACACGTACTACATAGAAATGTAATCTACCAAATAATCATCCCTTTTTGTAATGTTGCAGAATTTTATTAGTAGTTGTCATTCGCAGTAGATCAAAAGAATAAATGAATTGCGCAATATTTTCAAAATCTCGTGTCATCAGTAAGAAATCTACGTAATTTCAAATTCCAGTACAAATATTTTCCAAATAAGAAGTAAATCATGTTGCTCAAGATTTTGCTTTCAGAAAATTGCCGATCAAATTAACTTCCGTTACCTCTGTAGATTTGTAAACAAAAAAAAAATTGCAGCAAATTCTCTGGTTAGCTTAAGTTCACTGAACTTAACATGGAAAACAATTCTAATTAGTTTCTGAAAATTAAATAACTAATGTGTATAGTCATACAATTATTTTCTAGACCTCTCTGTCTATAGTCTTCTGGCTCTCAAGAGGGCGCAGGGACCTTTTCCTAAACATAGGGGACCTCTTGTTTATTAAGTAGAGCTCCGAAGTATGGGAATTGCCTTGCACATTTTTTCTAGAAAATATGTTCTTGGGAAAGTTCCTCGGTGATTTGTCATTGCTCTCCGAGGAAAAACGATTGTGCGAAAACCCGATGTAACTGCCTGAAATCAAAACCTATGCCCTTTAGCTCAACAGTCAACGCAATAATAGCCACGCCGCGCCGTCGGTAAAATTGCAGGTAAATGTCACCGCCAACTTAGGCTTTAGTATTTCCTTGCGATTATATTCTAACGAAAGTATGTATCAAGGTACAGGTCAAGCAAATCCGAAAGCACACCTTTATAGAATGACAGGTGTAAAAACTGAGGTTAGAAAACGTACACATTTTCAATGTTTTGAATGAAGTTATAGTAAATCTGCCATTTATCCTTTGTAATAAATAAATTTTAATTTTTGTATGACTATGGTTACTATGCTACTAATAAAAATCGTATTAATTAGATATATATTAGTAACATCTTTAAGCAGAAATGAATTTATGCTTTAGAAACCAGGATAAAACGGCCAAATTATACACTATTCACGATTGATTTGCCATCCAGCAGGCTGTTTTTTTTTCTTAAGTTACATTTCTGAAATATTATTTGATTGATTTCTAGCAATGTCAAAATGAAATTGCCCTGTTGCCAGCTCTAGAGTCTCCTACTTTTCTAAAATAATCTAGTGAGTTTAGAATTAATAAAACACATAATATATTATACGTACTTAATTGTCAGAATGGTGAAAGTTATTAACAAAGTTACTAAACTGCAAATTGTGAAAGCTTTCAACCATTATAAAAGAGATAGGCCAGACTTCACACGATTTTCGATTATAAATCGATTAATTGATATATTTGGGGTAAGCATGTATTATTTCTTAAATATGCAATTGCAAATTACTTATAATTTTAGGACTCTGAGCGTTCTATAAGGGACATTTTATCACAAGGACAAGACGTTTTGAAATCTTCCATTTGTAGTATACGCGCTAAGACGGACGTTTTCTTAAAATACACGTTTAGCAAAGATTTGCAACGACAAATTTGGCAGTATCATCTGAAGAATGAACATTTTACTCTCGACAAACTCTTGGCTGACTCTCGCGAAAGTTTGGAATACATGGGGGACAGGACTACTTTATTCAAAATTATTAAATCAATGGGTTACAAACACAAAATGGTGAATGGACGCAAAATTTTATGTGAACAAAAACACGTCATTGCATCCAAAATTAAATTTTTGAGACAATTTCTCCAATATCAAAATTCTAATGAAAAATGTTCGTGTACCTAGACGAAACGTGGATCTACCAAAATGAATCCGCGAGTCGTCAATGGGTACACGAAACCGATCTTAAAAGTAACCCAGCACGATTTTGAATGCGGGATGTAATTTAGGCTTTTTGGAAGGGTGCGACATCTTACTAGACTCAAAGAACAACGACAGGGACTGTCGTAAAACTATGAATGGGGAAATTTTTCAAAGTTGGTTGGTTAATCAGCAGATTCCTGCTTTGGACAACTTGCAAGGAAAATTTGTCGTGGTTATGGACAACGCACCTTATCATTCAGTGCAGTTTGACAAGCCGCCCACATTTTCTTGCAAAAAAGGTGTATTGCAGGAATGGTTGGTTAACCACCACAATGTCGAAATTCAGGGCAAAATTACTAAGAAAAAACTTTGGGGGTTAATTAAACCTTTTACAGCAGACGGAAATAAAAAACACGTAACTGAAGAAATTTTGAGAAAGCGCAACTATGAGGTTCTTCGATTGCCTCCATATCATTGTCAATACAACCCAATTGAAATGGCGTGGGGGTTTTGTAAGACAATACAATAAGCACATAAATTCGCAGCCAAATCGAAAGACAAGGTTGAAAAATTTATGGCGTGAGGCTCTTTCAAAATGTACCCCCGACATGTGGCAAAATTTCTGTGAGCACTGTGAAAAACTTATTTCGGAAGACTGGACAAAACATATGGGAAATCTATCGTTTGAAAATATTCCTCTTTTCATTATTTCAATTGGGGAATCTGATTCAGGATCGGAAGGTGCCGATGATTCAGATACTTCTAGTGATAGCATGAAGGTGGAATAGGGTAGGGGATATTCTTTTGGCATCTAAATTATGAATGAGTGTTTTACAGTTTTTATCTCGCCCGAGAAAAACACTGACCTCAGTGGAATACGAACTTGGGTCTCTTAGCACCAGAGACAAACAGTCAACCACTGGACTACCATAATATTAATTTGAAACATAAGCGGCATGGACGTTAATTCTTCTTAATTTGCTGCAAGACTTAAATACAGGACAACAAAGAATGGCGTGGAATATTCTCTGTATACATACGATTTGAGTTCAGAATTCTCGTGTAAAAAGAACAGCAATATGTATTTAACATTTAAATTATAATTATTATGTTATTTATAATGAAATCATTATTATATCTAAGTACATATTATAAACCAATATTGAGCAGAAATAGGCGGACGTTAAATGAACAAACAAGCTCCACTGGCAACATTGCCTGCTTTCAAAAAAACATAACCTCCATCAAGAAAAACTAACATAACCCAACATAATTAATTGACAAATTTCAATGATACCACACATTCCCCCAGATTTCCACAGCCTGTTGGATGGCAAATCAATCGTGAATAGATTATAAAATTGAATTTTTATGCGAACCCTCTAACCGCAAAACGAAGGCCTTCGGAATTTTTAAAATTCCTATTCAAAATCGGCAATTCAAATTTATTGAATACCTTTAACCCTTACCGTTGTAATACAAACAAATCTGTTCTAATATAAAACTGTTGCGAAAGACGCCTGATGTTAATAATATAAAATATGTAGGTAAACCTTAGATGATAAGTTGACATAGCAACAGTGCGTAACATGTGGCAACACTGGTCTTAATTACTGTCATGTTTTCTTTGTCGTTGAAGAAATTATTGAGGCATCTTGTATGCAATAATTTTTGCGTAAGTCTATTTTGTGTGAAAGTGTTTATAAAACTACATTTAATAAAGAATCAGTGTATGTAATTACTTTGTGGGTAACATTTGATTGCATATAACACAACAAAAACAGCAGTATACATGGTTCTTCTACAAAAAGTTTAAATTTTTTTTAAATAATTCACTGAGGCTTAAGAGTTTGTCTGATTATACTCCCCATTTTTAGGATCTAGGACGTTTCTATGCCGCCGGTTCTTCGCAGCCAGTTCATCGCCGCCGTTTCTACGCCGGCCGATTCTACGCCGGCAAAAAAAAATTAAGAGAAACACACTTTATTTTAACTGAAAAAATATATTTCAATTATTTATTATTACAAATTAAATAATAACTTAAAATTACTTTAATGAAAATGTGATGCCAGAAATAGTCCCACTTTGAAATGAAAAGTATTATTATGTATATCATTTGATAATTGTGTGCTAAACAATCTAAAGGTTCCCTGTTTCCATAATCTAACACAATTCTTCTAATATGCTCATCGGCGTCGCGGTATTTTTTTAGTTTGGTTGGGGGTAAATGACCGGCGATAAGTTGCTCCAGATAAGCGTCGCGTCCTTTTTGCACTCTTCATAATCCATCTATGAATTTCCAAATAGTTGGATGATTCATACCTAATTCACAACTCAATCGACGGTTTGCTGCCTCTGCATGATTGTTCGTGCGATCTTATTCATTGATTGTTCACTGATATAAATTTCACATTACTGGATTAAATAAAGGAGGGCGTCTACCATTTCCCCGTCGATTGAAACAGCCAACATAATAATCCTCCAACCAGTTTAGAAGTGCTTGAAGTTGTATTGGTAAATCATTCGCTAAGGTATCGATATATTCATCTAAATCAGCGACCGGTACAAATGCTAACGCAATGAACATTTTAGCGTGTAAAGCAAATTGAGCGTCATTGTTATAATGATTAATAAGACCCATTTCAGCTAAATGTTTTCTCAAATTTTGTGATAAATGAAAGAAGCAACCTTTTATATCTACTTCCGGAAAACAATTTTTCGTGGCACCAAAAGCTGCCTGTTCGTAATCACAGATTATTGATGCCGGACTTAAATTTGGCACTAGTGTTTTAATCGATTCAAACATACGTGTGTATGTAACACGCTGTTTGTTAGGCAAAAGAGCATAAAATATAGGATGTAGTCCTCCAAGTTTATTTGTCATAACAATGTAGATTTGGGCAAATAGTCTGGGTGCTATTGCAAATGTACCATCAGCTTACCACGTATTTGCACTGCTTAAATGCTACAACCAGCTCTCCCTTCCGAAAATTAAGATTCTGTTGCCTCCTTCTCCATCGTCGCTTAGTAAAAAATGTACCTCTGTTCTTGGTTGAAGCACATATATCTTATATTTATTTGGTAACACCAAATCGTTGAGGTCTATTGGATCAGCATTAATTTGATTCCGTTTTCGTCTAATTATTTTTCTTAAGGCTGTAGTATTTGGAATCGACGATAAAACTGCTTGAGGCACGTTGATTATCTAGTGATTTATAACATCACTTGTGCCCTCCAAAGTTTCTTCTGCACGGCGGTTGGTGACAACAGTTGCTGCTTCTATGCTTGCTGCCGAAGGGAAGTGGGAATAGTTGTTAATTTCGTTGACCATTTCTCCACCTCTTGTGTGATTTCTTCCTTTGCAGCAACCCACTTCTTCACACCGCCAAAATTTTAAACTATCATCTCTCTTACTCACTTTATAAAAAACGTATATATATCCGTTGTGCGAATGCTTCTCGTTTCCTCTCTTGCTTAGAAGTTGTTGGTCCATGTTTAATCGTGTTGCACTTAACTAACTCACTAAGGTAATAATATTATGACTGTTTCCTGAACAAACTTATTATCCCTAGTATAGTACTTAAACAATGAGAGCATTACGATCGCAGTACACCAACTGGGCGGACACCCTCAAATTGCGGACTAACTAATCCTTTAATACTTCAAGCAAAAATTTGTAAACAAGACAACCCTTAAATTGCGGACCGACGCGAAGGTTCCAAGTAGTTTAGATAAAGGATAGCTAATGAGAAAGGTAAGATTTTATTCAACACACCCATCCATATTTAAGTTTTAAGATGTCTTAATAGATACGCAACTTTCTACTTTCTACTTACTACTACGCTACTTTCTTTATTATTTTGAAATAATATTATTATTTTGTTGTTTTTATGGAAATATGCATATTATTATATAAATATCCAATAATAATTCAAAAACCTTAGTGACTCCCTAAATAATTTGTATGTGTATCAAAAACGGGGTGCACATATGCAGACAGGCGAGTCTGCAATTTAGGTAAATTAAAGTCTTTTATCTATATAAGATAATGATCTAAATATGCAGGTATCTCGTCCGCAATTTCAGTACCGTTAATCTGTTAATCTATAGCGTGGTCCGCAATATCAAGGTAGGCTTAAAGGGGTTTGACCCATGGCGTAATTTACGCCATGGTTTGACCATTTTTTGGTCCGCAATTTAGGTATACCGAATTGGGCAACTGCTTACCTACACTTTTAATCCCCTACTTGGGTGGGTGGGTAACTGCTTAATGATAGTCCGACTGGTACTAATGAAAGGATTAATATTTACCATAAACCCCTTTTGTAAAAATTTGTAATACAGTAGATAGACAGTAGGATTATTAGGTAAGAATGAAGGGATTCAAATTTCCCACCAACGTAGTACCTAATAACCAAAAGTATTCTTAATACCCTGCAGTTTGTTTTTCTATTTCACTGTAAATTGCTAATACCATTCAATTTTATGAAAAGTGTAGGTATGTAGGATTACAGAATAATATTTCTGGCGTAGAATCGTCCCATTCTCCCATTTCTACCCAGGAGTGAAAGTAGAAAAAATGTCTTTCCGGAACACAATTGGTTGAGCGCTTTAAAGAAAACGAAACACAACAAGCTTGTGACGTATACGTTGGTGTCGTGTGGAACGGACGAGTGTTGACCGTGCTTCTACCTCCCGCCTCCATCATCGGACTCGTATATAAGGAGCACAGATCTCAGGAAACAAGTTGAATGTAGAGGAGGAATCTCCTAAACAGCCACTGAAATGTAATTTATATAGGTTGGCTTAATTATAGGCTGGCATGAATGTACTATGTTTCAAGAAGCTGTGAAAATTCAAATTACAAATCAATAAATAATCACCGAGGAAGGTGGCTCAGCGATAGAGAGTTTACCTTTCATTCGGGAAGTGTAGGATTCGAACCCCTGCGTCGTCTGTCTAACTCAGGTTTTTCGTGCTTTTCCTTATTTATGGAGGCTAGGACAGTATCACCCAAAATTACATTATCCATATTTTGTGGTTTTTCCCATCCTTACATTCCCGTTACTGGCTGAAGAGGGACTGAGGGTTTCGGTGCGGAGCCCGACTAACCCCTATAGCGGCCCGCCCCCTTGTGGGGGATTAACATACGGCGACTTTATTTTTTTTGTAAACAATCTTTTTATGTTTAATTTGATTACATTTTTTTTATTAAACATTGTTTACACAAAACAAACTATTATTTTTTTTGTTGCTTGGTGATTTTAAACCAGAAGTGAGTTCCGTTTCTAAATCTTTTACCGGAACGGCGTTCCGGAGAGATCCGGCTTACTTTCACCCCTGATTTTAACTGTATATAAGTTCAGTGGATTCTAAGCTAGCAAATGTTTTGCATGATATTGAAGTAGCCTGAATTTAAGCACACAATTGAAGAATGTCAATTTCTTGTAAAAATCAATCGGAAACTACAGCAATTGTAGATAATTCAATAAGAAATTATTTTGGATATTTCGTAATATAAGAAGATTGCTTTCGGTTCGGCAGGAACTTTTACATTAGTTACTGCTGTATGTCTTGTTTAAATCAGGGCGCACTTACTTTGTTCGTTCAATTAGTCAAAAACTGAGTTGTTTCGCAAAGGTGAGAAAAACAACTTTTTCTGAGAGGTACATAACGTACGTTTTCACTCTATTATTTTTTTTGTTAAACATCGATCTATCATTCCAAATGTGGGAAAGTCGCTCCTGACTGTCAAATATCCGGTGACAAATGGATATTTAAACCCTGGTAATGGAACAGAATTTTCATCTGTTTTGGGTTATTACGTGAATACATATTACTTCCATTTGTGTATACCTTTACAACGTCAACTACGAACTTGTGGCATATAAAGCGTTGTGGGTGTATTTTCTACTCGAAATCAGATCTCTTTATATTTTACATTACATAGGAAATTGAAGTCTTTATATCGTACTTAGCATTTCCGTTTTTAAAATTAAATTTTTTATGTAGGCAAGCGCTAAACGCTTCGTATATGATCTCTTAACCAACCACTTAACATGCGGCTTTTAATTTTTATATATTTTAATTAGCCCGTTTAAATGTTTTAAATTTCAAGTTAAAATTGAACAAAGGTAATTTTAGAACATAAAATGAACTTAATATTTGTAATTTATGGAATCTAAAAAATGAAACACGGTTATGAATATTTTGAAAAAATCGGCGTTTTACTATAATATAAATGTTTTGGTAATTTGTTAAATTATGAGGTTAGTATTACTTTAATTGTATTGATCATATTTTTTATACTTTATAGTACGAAACAGGATTCAAACACATCATGAAGCACTGGAAATTGTATGTCAGGTTAAAAATAAATTTGAAAGGATTACTCTTATTTCACCGACAAAATTAAGCCGATACTTACACCCATACAGCTTTTAATATATTAATCCTGCACATCTGCCGACTGCATATGGTCTCTTTAATTTTTTTTATTATGTTAGTACGTATTGTTCTTCTAGAGGTGTACATATGAATTTCGCACATTTTCAGGTACTTTAAAGTAACTAATATTGCTGTACAGTTAACATGAGGGCAGTCATAGAGATTTCTGCGCGTCCCATTAAAAATCACGTGAACCATCTGCATAACAAAAGCAATTACGGACTTAATCCGTAGAAGACGAACGTAATTAACATGGATGAAACGGACCACGGTCTATCCAGATAACGAGCAGCTCTGCTTTTCTTGCACGCTCTGCTAATTGCGCTACAAAAAGACAACCGATTATCTCGCGTAAGTAAATCTCACTCTGCACAATTTTTCGCTTCAGGTCGTTTATATAAGTCCGTTAAATGTTTTGCCAACGACTATGTAGAATAGAGCAAACCTCCGGTTTTAATTAAGTAGAACAAGCTTTACAGAGAAAATGTTAAAAGTTGCTTCAACTACAATAATATTAATAATGGTTACTCAAAAAGGGGTTCAAGTAGGGGACCTTTAACTTTTGTTCTTGAATACCTATGCCTTGCACCCCTTTTTGTTGTTTCTTATGCGTTTTAGGAACAGTTACTTCCGTTGCATAAGAAAGCATTTATAATTAAATGTTGGATTCTTAATGGGCGTAAGGCGAACGACGTTTGGATTCCCTGCATGAACTTCAAGCACCGTTTCAGTTGTGGTTAACTACAAACAATTGGCGACTCAACTTCTTAATGGAAGAACCACCAAAACGTTTACACAGTTATGATAAATGAGCCCAAAGCTTTTATTCGTCACTTATCGTAACAACGGGGCTTTCTGTGGGTGGGATATACATGGTTAGGCCTATGGAAGCAGATTAATCTGACCTATTTTCTTCAAAAGTAATGCAATGTTGGGAAGTAAAAGCTGAGATGGTCTCAAATGGTGTACATATGTCCTTTTTGTATAAACTATAAATATTGAGAAATTCCGCTGTAACTATTCGTAGCAGCTCTGTCTGCAAATTCCTATTTCCACGTTCTTGACGTACCCCCTAACTGCAATGATAGTGAGCCATAGCGAACGGGAAAAGGTGGAAGGCCAATTTCCGGTGCCTTAAAACCGGAACCTCTCAGCTAACCTCCTGGAAGGGGATTACACACTGGTAAATAGGATTAATCTTCAACGTACCAATAACATATCGGGCAACGTGAACCGAAACAAACTACAACCACGATTGGCAATGCAACGAAAATTTAGTACTGGAACTAAACGAATTATTACAATTAAGATAATTTTCGGGGAAGCAACACATGGTAAAGCGAAATTCAAAATACAATGCTGTTGGGTTAAACGAGGTGCAAAGTGTGGATCCGAGCTCTATTTACTAAGACTAGAAATAATTTGATCATGCATCATTAAAAATGGAAATAAATGTCAGAATAGAATATCAGAAAAGTGAAAGGACGGAGGATATAGAAAGACAAGTTGATAATATAAATGCAGCTATATATATACAAAGCAATGTCAGCAGCACTAAGAGAACATTAGTTCAAAGAGATACGACAATAACTGTCTTGTAGAACCAAAATCATGTAATGTAATTGGTTAACGCACGGAACATAACAACTGTTGCTGCATTTATGTATTTCACGTCCCTTGATAAAAGTAATACCTTATCTAAAATAATTTCAGAAGGTGTTGCACTATACTGCCTGAGAAAGGAAAAACGGATCATATTCCGAACCAGCAGACATCTTCACGGAGTTATTTATTTATGGAAGTGCAGCAACGCTTTCTACGAAACTTTCGACAAAACTACCGGATGTTGGACGAAAGGATTCCAAAAGTGGTACTGCAGTACCAGTAAACTGCCCCTGCACCACGAGGGACGACTTCTTTATAAACTCCCCACGAGGATCCAACAGGAGCATTCTTATTCGTGTTGGCAATAGTTGGCATAGTGGTGATCGTTATTCTTTATTTAGCTTAAGTTTGTTAAATTTGTTCTTTATTGGAGGCATAAGTACTGTTGTTGAAACGCATGGCAAGCCTATTAAATGAATGTTGCATAAAAATCAAAATATCTACAAGGTGAATAAATTCATATATTTCATGATTATTCAAGAAAGGTAATAGTGCTCTTAATAAATTGTTATGAAAGCTTCGTCAAATACAGGGTGCATCACAATAACTTTTCGAAACTCTAAGGGCATATAGAACTCTTTAAAATATGTACCCCTAAAGAGTTATAGGACTTCAAAGTCTTCAAAAAAATATTATTTTTCTTAATATCTGTGGAGGGAATAAAGCTTTTATTACCAAATTCGGTGCACAATTACAGGCAAGTAACTCTGTAATTTGTGTTGAATTTGAACAACACAAACCTTCTGGAAGGGATTTTTCTGGGCGGTTGGAAGTAGTTTTCTTCGCCAAACATTTTTTTTATGTAACCCGGTTTTCATTTAATACAATTTATTTCATATAAAAAATTGTAACAAACATATTCTGTCGATTCATTATTTAATAGGCTCGCGCTTTTGCAACTAAAATGTAGAAAACGTAATTAACGATTTAATTCTATGATTTATTGAAATTTCTATTAATAAATCCAGCAGTTTTCAATCAATAACATTCAAATTGTTGGCAGTTTCTGATTGCTGTTTGTTCAGTACCAAATCTAGTGAATATAACTTTATCAGCTTCAGAGATATTTAAGAAAATTAATATTTTTGTAAGACTTTGAAGTCCTACAATTCGTTAGGGGTACATATTTCGGCCTATGTTTATATAGACTTTTGATTATGTGATCTTAAGTTTCGGAGCGATGTTCTAAAACACCCTGTATAATTGAACAATTAAATTAAAGATCAAATTAGAATGGATCCGAATGCTTCTACGCGTGGAACATCATGTGATAACAGTTTCTTTACGACTGCGATCAAGTAGAAAAAAATAACGAAATTCATTTAAACTTCATTTTATTGATCTGCATAGTTAATTTACAGATTCAAATTACGGTAGGGTTTAGAACTGATTGAAATTGATGAAACCCAATAAAAATGATCCACATTCTATATGTAAACAGTATACTAGATCTTTTGTTCTAATCATACATGAAAATTTTCTATACCTTTGCAGTTATTCAATTTCAATTAAAACAGTTTTTCGGCAATTGTCTCTATATTATATAAGCTGGCATTGATACGAATTTAATTTTTTAATCCATCTCTGAATGATATTTGGAACACACATGATACCAGTATTTTTTTGGAAAATGCTTCTGAATTCAAATGATCGAATTACAATGATTATAGCCTTGTACCATGAATCCTAAATTGATAAACAGAAAACATGTCAATCATTAATGAAATGCAAAATACATAGGACATATAAACGTTCCAAAAACGTTGAGTACTGTATTAAAGCTGCATCAGTTATAGTTTACATACTGATGGAACCTTTGCAACCTATTATTTTGTTGTTGTTTTTGTCATTATTTTAGCGAGATATTTTTCCATTACGCAAGAAAAAAGATCCAAGAAGCTAGAGCTGCTGGATTTAGAACAAGAAAATTCTTCTTCACATTAAATGTACCGATCATCTTCTCGATTCTTTAGTGTGTCTTAGCTTTCACGTAGTTTATTCTCTACTACATTTAATCTTATTTAGTTTTATTCGTACATTTATTGTTGGCACAATTTATTAAAATAAGTTTCCTAGTAATTGACTACAACAATATCTATATAATACAGTTAAAAGGGAAAATAAAATGGAAAGAAATCCATAACTTGTTCATACTTTTTTCTATGTTTTGTTTGTAATGTATTAAGATATCAAAAATATAAGAGTTTTGAGCTTCTTCTGTAGAAAAGTAAGGCACTCCTCTCATTTTAAACGACATAAATCGTGTGCTCCCCTTTACGTCAAAACTATAGGAACAAAAACAGGAAAAACCCTAATTTAAACTACATTTTATTGTTATAATCATAGAGTTATTTGTAGTTAAGCTTTATAGTAAATTTAGTTAATAACACGACTCTAAAATATTTTGGTTTTGTCTGTTTGCTTTCAAACAAATCGTATTCTAATAAATATAATGTGACAAATTTGACTTTGTGTTGATAGGTCTTTGCCGGACGGTTCGGCACAGCGGATGCATCGGGTCGAGCTCCGCAAAGACAGTTTAAAAATCGCGGCAAATAAGTTTATTAAGCTAATTTAATGGATAGGTGGGGTACATACCCGCGTTTAGTGCGCGTTTTTGGAAACGGGACAAAAAAGCAAGTGGTCTAGGTTGAATTAGATCGGATTATATTATATATTAAATTATACACGGTTAAAGCGTCTTGAAAAATTCCGTGAACGGTGCGAGAAGAGATCGCACCCTCAGAAGGGCTACCTGCGTCGGGCTAAAAATAGACCGGGACGAACCCATAATGACTAGGAAGTACAAAAGCACAAAAGTTACGGAACATATTTCAATATAATAATATAATAAGTCAGCTTGGTAAAATAATTTCCCCAACTATAACATTTCTTCTATTCGGGAGTATCTCAAAAGATTAATAGGGAAGTTATATCAGCGGTTAACCTATAGTTAATTTAATTACGCATCAGCTGAGTTATTAAATTAGGTTAGTTCTCGGGAAAAATTAATTAGCGAGACTCGGGACAAGCAATTAAGTGCAAGTGCGAGGGGATACGAATCGAGGAAGGAAAAAGGGGGGAATAACTACACCAGCCGGCAAGCTACCAAAGGTGGAAGAATAGCGACCGACTGAGAACACAACAAAACCGAAGGAGCTGCAGGACAGAAGGCAGAAAAAAAACAGCTAAGTGATTCATCTCGTACATAGCCTTCTGTAGTTTTGTGTAGTCCTTGCAGCCGGTAGCGGCATTGGTAGTCTAATAGGAAAAAAAACCCAAAACTTTACTCTCCCTTAATCCCTTTTACTTTAATTAAAATTAACCTCCCTTAATTAACTAATGAATTAATAGTATTTTGCTTATTTTGATTAGTAAAAAAATTGAAATTTTGAAAATTTTTGTCTGATGGGCGTCGGATAGGTATTTAATAACCTTGAGTGCTGTTGTGACGTGATAGTACAAGGCCTACAAAACCTCTATTTTGGTTTAGAAATGAAGGTTTTATTGCTACAAAACACTTTTGGGTGTAAACATTTCGCATGCGGGAGTGTTGTTAGGAAAGTTTTGATGTGCTGGGCGTCGGAAGCACATTTAACAAACGTAGATATTTCTTTGGAGCGGTAGTAACAGGCCCACAAAACTTTCATTTTAGTTGGAAAAATAAGGATATTATTGGTGCACAAATTTTAGGTATAGCCATATGCATGTAAACGTGTTGCTAGGATTTGTATTAGATCGTTTATGTAATGGGAGCCGGATATGTATTTAATGAATTAGGCGGCTCACTGCATCAAGAAGTAAACGCTGGGCACATATTCTAAGAGAACCGGCCGGCCATCCTCCACAGCCGGAGTATGCCATGCGGGCAGCGGAAATGCAGATCGGAAGACCGTGCTACGCATGGAGTACATTAATTGGGGAGATACGCGGGGATATGCGCCGGCATACCTAAGGAGACATGGGAGGACTGGGCACGAAGAAGGGAGGATACGACGCCAACCCGAGCGAGGACAGCTGGACCGGCCATATAAAAGCAATTCCCGAGGAAAAATCATTAACTTCGGAGCCGAAGCCTGGAGAAGGAAGTCCAGTCCAGAACCCAGAACTTTTGAGTCAAAGCCTGGAGAAGTAAGTTCAGCTCCAGAACCAGTCCGGAAACCAGCCCAGTAACCGAGAACATTAACCGAATCCTTTAAATAAAATCCAGCCCACTGTAATACCTGAAAGTCCTAGGAACCCATTCAACACTGATTTAACCTGGGGGAACCCGCGTTCTTGAGAGTGTTTCCCTGTATTTGCTTTACGTTCAACACTGATTTAACCTGGGGAAGCCCGCATTCTTGAGGTGTTGCCCCGTATTAACTATCCGTTCAACACTGATTTAAACTGGCGAAACCCGCGTTTTGACGTGTGATCCTGTCATTAACTTTCTCCTGAGCATTTAAACGTATTTATACGTATTTTCACCTAACCTGGAAAAACACTGTATCGAGAGAAGTTTAAAGAATTTACTATGAATATCGCGGTACCGTTTCGTTAACCTGGGGCAACCCGTGTTCTCGTTTGGAATTCGCTTTAAGAATTCTAAAACAAACCGCAATTCCTGCGAAAACCCGAACATTCAACAACACGCCGCAATAGACCGGCGAAAACAACTAAAGCCGTTCATTGCCCCTCCGAAATAATTCGCATCACTTATTTTATTCTAGTTACAGGTAACCTGAACGAATTTCATTTATTAATAGTTGACCGATGGCACGAGGTCAAGGAAGTTGTTAAAATCCAGTTGCTGCGAGTAATTCCGGTTACCTTCCACTGCAAGAATCAATGTTATTTAATTGTTTAGCCAGCGGTAAATTTTACTAATCGAGCCGAGCGTGGCGTCCAGCTGGCAGACCACGATCCCCGCACCCCACTCGACCCGTGCGACCTGCAACACGATCGTTTCGATTACAGGACCGAACTAAGGCCGATTTGGGATTGCATTAGAACACCGGTTTCAGTTATTATTGTATATATTTATATTGTAAAAATCCAGTATCTTAATTTCAGTTATTTTTGTATATATTTATATTTAAAAATTTAGTATCTTAATTTAAGTTAGCCTGTACAAATAGGAATAAAACTGTTGAGCGTATAAATAATTTTATTCCCAGTGACCCCTGGCTCTGAGTTTACCCGGCACCAGGCCCGAGATATTACACAGTAAGACGGTGAGGAGGGGTAGGGCAGAGGAGAGCGAACGAAGCAAGTACCAGTGGGAAAGAAAACGATGGCTATCTAGCTGTCAACGGCAGAGGGGAAGGTTAGGGATACGAAGAAAGTACAATCCAGAATCGACCTTCCAACTAAGGGGTAAAACAGTGGTAATCAGTGCGGCAAATATTAAGTAGTTAATTAGTCGTTAGGACACTAAGATAGGAGCACTCTGTTACTTTAAAACAATGGCCAGATGGGAGATACGAACAAGGTGAAACTTTGATACCAAAGTTTATTAGTGTCAAATGCATAATCGCATAATGGACAGAGTGAATAAGTTTGGGAGTAAATAGTAAGTAGGTTATTAGTTATTAGGAAACTAAGAGATGTGCAATCAGTAACCTTAGAACAAGAATTAAGGAAGACCATCAACGTATTTTGTTCGAGGCTCACTTTTCAGTTTCATTCACCTCTGTGCCCCCCCCCCCCCCCCC
>JABXWE010004407.1:0-12988 GCA_014611495.1 Limonius californicus | reverse complement strand
TGATAACCACTCAAAATTAGTATTCCCAAAAATGTTTCTAGGTCACTCTGATCTATACAAAACTGAGTGCAACACCTTTGTCCTCATCGCTTGACTACTACAGTTTTAGTTGTGGAAGAGTGTGATAACCACTCAAAATTAGTATTCCCAAAAATGTTTCTAGGTCACTCTGATCTATACGGTCGGACGGACGGTTATTATCTCGCGCATATTTTATGGAAAAAGTCAAGTTCAGATTTTCCGTATAGCTCTTCAACAATATTTTTGAGATCTCTCTCTTCATTTGAAATGGCGTTTTTTTCATAGTCCACTGATGTTCTGCACCAACTAATATCCTCAACTTTTGGAATTTTATTTGGTGGGGGTAAAATAACCTCATGTGGTACGTCATCCTCAATCCCAATTTCATCGTCGATATGCAATATCTCAAAGGTAAGTTTTCTACTCCACCCACAACATCATCATCAATGTCTTCTTCGTCCGTCAGACCATCAACGTCGGGAGGTATATAGCAAATATCAATTTGCTCATTCAGATCAAGATCTTCTACAGTTGCCTCTAATTCTCTCAGAGTTAGTGGTCTTTTTTGCGTTACTATATTTCGTGTTACTCTAAAACATCTACAGGTCGTACACATGAACGTTACAAATTAATGTTTTATTTACCATGGTATAAAACGATAAAACTTGAGCAAAATCTACAGCTTTCGGCAATCCTGTATCACAAAATAATTGAGAAGAAACTCACAACCAGTAATATACAAACTTCTTCGACAGCGAAACACGTTTAGAGCAAAGTTGAGGTTAGGTAACTCGCCGGTTGCATATTGAGACAGTTGCATCGAAGATCCCAATGTTGCTTTTTCGCAACGTTGTAATTCGATGCCTTTAAAAAATATTTGTTGAAAATAATAATTCGATTTTTTCCGGGATAGTGTTATTTGAAATATTTTTTAGTCAAAACATCTTCCATATAATAAAAAAGTGAACACTACCTTATTTTATGAGGTATTAAGTTTAGAAGGTATTTGTCCAGAAAATTTGGTGACATTTGTTAATACTTTTTTATAAGTAGCAATACGATTATTCATTAAAAAAAATGCTATCGTCCTTTCGGAATATTTGTAGATGTAGTGCTAATCATACTTTGTCAAAAAAAAATATATTTGCGATGTTGCGTTGACGTAGCCATGAGAATAAATGGGTTAAGACGAGTTCGGGTACATCATAAATGTTGAAATTTGCGTTGTTTACGGTATTGTATTTCTAGCATACCATTAGTCTTTGAAATAATGAGTAAAAATTTAAATATTGTTTTAACAAACGTAGTAATATGTTTAGATAATTCTAAAATATATGACGGGTTTTTAAATCAAATTATAACAGTAACGAAATCTTTAATTTTATAAAATATTTATAGTTAGTTACAATGTCTTAAGATAAGATAAGAACAGTTACTATGGAAGACTTATTCAAAATCTATAACATCTATGTATGTTTTTGCCGACTATTTGAAAATATTATAACATTATTAAGCCTCGTAATAATTTTTTTACGGTGATATTCAACATGATATTTTAAGTTTTACTATTGTAAATATTTCTTTGTCTCCTGCATATTACGTCTACAGATATAACGAGCAAATATTTACAGTCCCTAATTCTAGTACCATTATCACATAGTTTGACTATTGTCAACTGTTTGTTAATTTTAATTTGCAATTTATATTATATTGGTGATATTTATAAAATTATATGAAAAACACGAACAACTACATCGTCCCGTATATTACAAGGGTCGTCCATAAATAATAGACGAAACCTGAATTTGTATGAATATTTATATTACCGCATCCTTGATCCTGTTAATTTAGGTTAATTTTGTTTATTTAACTTTGAATAACATGTTTGGAATTAACATTCAGAATAAAAACAGCGGAAAAGATTTTTTGATTCCAAAACTATCTATGGCTTTACAATCACGTGGTAGGTATCTCTAATTCACAAATCTATTAATTTATTTTTGATGTATTATACTTGCTTACGGATAAAGTCAGGATCCATGCCTTTCTCCACATGGGTAAGTGAACCAATATGAGCTACATCTTTTCATTTTTCTTTGTTGAAATCTGTACTTCATAAGTTTATATTGGTTGTCACTATTTTTGTAAATCAGTTGGTATGATTGCGATATTCGATTTTTAATTTACAAAGATTAATCTTTTTAAAGGTGATGAACCAAGACGTCAAAAAAGAAAACCCACTACAGTTCAAATTCCGTGCCAAATTCTACCCTGAAGATGTTGCTGAGGAACTTATCCAAGATATAACTTTACGCTTGTTCTATTTACAAGTCAAAAACGGAATCCTGTCCGATGAAATTTATTGTCCACCGGAAACATCGGTTCTTCTGGCTTCCTATGCAGTTCAGGCACGGCATGGAGATTTCAACAAGAATCTTCATGGCGCTGGATTCCTCGCCAACGATAGACTTTTGCCTCAAAGGTGATAGAAATTATTGTTTTAAAATTATACTCTATTAGTGTTGATTTTGTTTCAAAATTGTGGATGCTTGTAAAAATCTTTTAAAGCTTAATGTGTGATCTGTAGCAAATAAAATGTCATTTACAGAGTTTTGGATCAGCACAAGATGTCAAAAGAGGAATGGGAACAGAGCATAACAACATGGTGGCATGAGCACCGTGCTATGCTTCGAGAAGATGCCATGATGGAGTATCTAAAAATAGCCCAAGATCTGGAAATGTATGGAGTAAATTACTTTGATATTCGCAATAAAAAGGGGACGGAACTCTTCCTTGGAGTTGATGCTCTTGGACTAAATATCTATGAAAAGGATGATAAGTAAGAAATACCATAACATGTCAGGTCATCAAAAGCTGTTTGGAGGTTGATATTGCCAATGTATACTTCGTTTTATTATGGCATCTTCAATTCTTTGAATAGCATTTATATACAGGATGTCTATTTAGTACGAACGAGATTTTTTTATTTGCTTTAGGGTCAAGATATTTACTAATAATATTAAAAAAAGTATTATTTTTTGTTCTGGGTGGTGTAAAATAAAATACAGATTTAGAGGGTGTTTGAGCAGTGTAGGACAAACTAAATTGGTTTTTGTTAATGGAACACCCAGTAAAACATAACATTTGAAATTCCTCAATGACAGAAAATTAAAATAATTTAAGGTTATACTATGTTGGGTGATCTCTATACATAATATACGCAATTTCTTGATATTTTTAAATGGAACATATATTCCCATACTTTAAAAGTCCATTCAATCAGCTTTCATTTGATAAGTATAAGAAATGTAGGCATATCTAAAGTTCATTGTTAATACAATATTAAGACTTAAGAGGTCGGCTTTATGGAATATTAAAAAAATCAATTTTAGATGTTCAACTCGCTGCCGTCAATCCATGCTAATGGATAGAGAAGATATTATCGCGTGGCGTCGAAATTATCTTAAAACTATCCGAAAATATCGGGAAGCAGGTCGAGTAATTTTTTTTTTCAGAACCACCAATTCTTCTAAAAGAGAATTCTGAACGTTAATTTAGAAACGCAAGGAATATTACGTAAATACACATCCGGTAAATCAACGCACCTGTCAAGCGTTTGTTTACGTTCTAACTCAATGCTCAACAATTAGAGTTTAGACATCTTATTGGTTTTTATACATTTTTGAAATTTTGATATGACACTGGTTTTTTTACTTAAATGTTCCTGTATGAAACAAACTTTATTTATATCTCTACAGAAACATTTTGGTATATTCAAGGGGAACACCAACATCTCTACAGGGTGTGATTTGAATGGTTTGTAATAGCAGGTTTTTTTTGTATACATCTGATATTGATAGTTCTATGGAGCTATTGCAACAACATATTATGACAGTTGGAGCTAATTAGTTATAAAATGAAACTAATGTTTTTAAATAAATATTACCATGCACAACTACAACTAACCCGTTTTTTTAATAAATACAAATTTATTCAAATTAACAAATTTATGGTATTTTAAATGGTTAATACATCAGAGATTTTGTTATTTTCGAAATAATGGAATTTCACTGTTTTTTGCAATATGTAAATATAAACTTCTGGTCTAAATAGCTTCATTAAGAAGTTACAACCCCCTAAAGGGGGTATGCTGAAGAAGGTTATTAGACATGAGAGTACAGCAGTTTATCATTTTCAAAACGCCAGACTGACAATCAAAAACACTGCCTAATTCCATGGCTCACTTAAAAATTATTTTCTCTATCAAAGGCTAAAACTAAAACCTTAGAAGTGAAATTCTCAACAACAGTAACTCCTATCAAAAAGAAACAAAAGGACTTATTTCTGTATTTTTATATTTGAATCTGAATTTTTTTAATATTTAAAATTCCGTTCGTTAAAAAAAGGAGGGGTTGAAGTCACCCCCAGTCTGCCAAAATTGTGCCAAAGAAAAGAAATTTCTGACCCTTCGCTATGACAAAAGGTGTGGGTTCTTAGGAAACATTAAAAAATTAATTGTGTTACTCCTGCACGTTTTTGAAAAATTTAGAAAAAAAATTTTTCGGGGAATCCCCTTTAGGGGGCTGTAACTTCTTAACGAACCCGTTTAGGCCATAAATTTATTAAGAAGACCCTAATTATTTTTTAATTTTCTACCTCTCAGTATAGTTTTGGGGTACTTAATTTTGAGACACTGTGTATAAAATCATTGACCCACATACCCTAAAATTTTATAACTACCTAGTTTGTAAAACTGTTTTGTTTCTATATTTTCCATTCATTGGAGTGTTTTAGTTAGATGACGCTAAACAAGCGGGCCATCCTAGGGAATTTTGGAATTTGTGTATCTCATCCTAAGTTTATTTTGTAATCACGGTCACTGTTTGACATTTTGACATTCCCATGATTTTGTCGTACGAAGTAAATAAACTGTAAATAGATGTTGTGTAGTGACAAATAAATCTACCAATTAAGTGTTTATGAAAGTCTTCCCATTTTTCCACTGTAATCAATATTCCTGTAATGGTAATATTTATATTTCGAAAATTAACCACAAGAGGAACAATATTTTGGTTAATGGAGTTAAAAGTAAAGTCAATGACTGTAGCTCCGTGCTTACTATTTCATGTATACCAATTTTCTGAAAACTATCATTACATGCTATTTGAACATATTGCAGAGTTTCTTAAATTTATTTTAGTTAATTAGTTACTGGTAGGTATTTCATTTATTCTAGAAGAGGTGTGAAGGTCATCTTGAAGATTGCCATTTTCTCTTGAACATGCCACAATATTTTTTTTTAAATACATACAGCTGTTTTACAGGAAAAACTCGTTTGTACATGATAAAGCAACAAATATTACAACAAAACCGGAAAATTGTATAAATTACCAATAAACCCTTTAATAATATAGTATAACGTATGAAATTTAAATATGGAATACCTGATAGTAAATGACAACTAATTTAATTAACTTTTTATAGAATTTTCCTAAGTATGGTAAAGCAGTCAAAATTACCTTTAAGCTTTAACAATAGTGGTAAATTTAATAAATATCATAATAAATAAGAAATAGACAAATCTCATACTAAATCACCATATAATAAAGGCTTTCAGCTGTGAATCATTTACCCTCTATTACAAATGTTTTTTTAATAATTATAATTTCTAACTGTAGAATGCTATTTGTAGGTTAACACCCAAAATTGGCTTCCCATGGTCAGAAATCCGAAATATCTCATTTAACGACCGTAAATTTATAATTAAACCAATCGATAAGAAGGCTCCAGACTTCGTCTTCTTTGCACCACGTGTCCGCATTAACAAACGAATTCTAGCACTCTGCATGGGCAACCACGAATTGTACATGCGCAGACGTAAACCAGACACCATCGATGTGCAGCAGATGAAAGCACAGGCACGTGAAGAAAAATTAGCCAAACAACAACAAAGGTACGTTGAAGATTGCAATTCTCATTCACATTCTTAAACAATGCTATGTTCTCCAGGGAGAAACTCCAACAAGAAATAGCAGCCCGTGAACGTGCAGAAAAGAAGCAGCAAGAGTATGAGGATAGAATAAAATCCATGCAGGAAGAAATGGAACGCAGCCAGGCTAGTTTGCAAGAAGCCCAGGAGATGATCAAGCGACTAGAGGAGCAGCTCAAGCAGCTACAGGCTGCCAAGGAAGAGCTCGAACTGAAGCAGAAGGAGCTCCAAGCCATGATGGAGCGCCTGGAGGAGAGCAAGAGTATGGAAGCCGCAGAGCGCCAGAAGCTCGAGGATGAAATCAGAACGAAGCAGGAGGAAGTTATGCGCATCCAAATGGAAGTGGAAGCTAAAGACTTCGAAACTCGTCGCCTCCAGGAGGAGGTGGAGAATGCTCGTCGTAAAGAAGAGGAGCTCAAAGTGCAGCAACTTGCTAATGCTACCAAGGGTCACCTGAAGGAGGAGAACACTCATGATGAAGATGATGAGTTGGTCAATGGCGATGTCAGCAGAGATCTTGATACTGATGAAAATATTGTTGATCCTATTAATGAAAGACGTACTCTAGCTGAACGCAATGAGCGTTTGCAGGATCAGCTTCTGGTAAGTCCAATTTCAAATAGTTGGGTTTTCGTTTCTTGCCTGTATTTCTTATTTTTATAAATTTGAAACACTAACATTGATACAGTAGGTCAAAAAAGTAAAGACTCTAAAATACAACAATTAAATGGGTTAAGAAGTTGTTTACCTTTTTTTTTTTTCTTTCTAAGAATAAGAATTACATTCAAGAAACAAAAATAGAAATATTTCATTGTTAACCAAGCCAAATACAAAAAAATATAGGCAAAAAGTGTTATTAGATAATTACTCAGCATGAATATACAGCTTTGTCCCAATTTAACATATCTTTTGTTGCTTCCGAGATCCTAATGTTAGGGATCGGTTTTGATACACCCTGAATGTAACTGACATCTATCAAACCTTCATTACGTAATTGTCCACTTCATGGAGTGTATAAAATCTAACCTAACTTTGAAATAACCTTTTACAGTGGTCCAAAGAGCGTGAGACTCTGTGGAGTTGTCTACTTCTCACAATGCAATGTTCACTAATATAATAGAAATTTGAATGCAGTGCAAAAAATTGCCAGTTTTCTGTACTATATGAAAATTTTGCCCCTCAAAAATAGTCGTACTAAAAGTAGAAATGTTTGCGACTACTGCCTCAAACTCAATTAAATTTAATCCTATATTAACATGAAACTACTACTGCATAACTGGAATGTTTATAAATGCTCCATGCCACGATTAAAAAAATTAAAATATTTAATTTTAAATTAAGTTGATTGGTTGATGTACCTCAATTTAGGTTAGGTTAGGGTGCTTAACCCAGTGCAACATAACCTAACTTATTTATAATTAATGACTAATATGTCTGAACTTATCCTAAGGTAAAATAATATAATATCTTAAGATAATTGTAGTCTACATTTCCACTGAAACCTGAAAATCGTGGAGAAAGTTTAAAATGCTTGGCCCAGATCAAAAAAAAAGTTTCATTTCCCTTTTGTTTTAGAAAACTTATTGGCAGTAGAATCGAATAAAAATTTACATTTACAAATAAATGAAGCATGACAGCCGGTTAACCTTTCAGTACTAACATGATTTCTGAAACATAAATACAGTAGCCGTTCGATTTTGTGAACTAATAAAAACCACCTGTGTTCATGAAATAGAGATTGTTTACAGAATAGAACGAGTACAAATAAAAGACGTTATTATCAAAATGTAAAGAAATACATGTACATATAAATAGTTATATACGATTCTTTTGTACTGCTGCAAAAATAATTGGTTAATTTCGTTTGAATCTTTTTTTCTTCCAGTATTTTCTTTGTTGCCTTTTCTCGTATCTTCATTAACAATAACAGGTCCTCATAGCCCAGAGAGTTTTGTTCTCCCCATAAAATTGCTTTATTTAATGCACCAACAGTTTGAGTGGTACTAACTTTATGTTCATATTGGACTTCTTCGTCGTCTTCTTCTTCTATTTCTTCAGTCAATTCTTCCTCGTTAATAACTTCTGTGGGATAATTGCTATTTCAGTTGGTGACATTTTAAAATGCTGAGATCATCTTCCGAATCTGAATCAGAATCATAGACCCTTAAAATATTATTCCAACATTTCTTGATTGTTTCTTTATCCATTTTGTTCCATGCAATGCAAAAATTAATCACAGCATCTTTAAGATTTAAATTTTTAATTGCTTCCGAAATATTTCCTTCTTTGGAAGATATAATGGACATTAATGAACTGTTTCTGTAAAATAATTTTGTTAATCGTATAACATTTTGGTCCATTGGTTGTATAAGAGAAGTCACATTTGGTGGCATGTATATAACCATGATTTTTCCATCGTCTGAAATTAAATTTTCCTTTGGAGGATGGCTGGGAGCATTATCTAAAAGCAGTAGAGCTTTTTGTTCTAATTTTTTTCCCGAAGAAATTTTCCGACCTAAAATTATACATAAAAAACTAAAAACAGGTTTCAGATAAAAATCAAAACTTACTTGCCGGACAAAAGAATAATGGAACCAATTTTCAAAAATCGATGATGTCATCCATGCATCCTTTAAGTTCCTGTATTCCACTGGCATGGAAAAATTTTTGAAACACCTTGGTTGTTTAGCTCGACCGATGACCAGTGGTTTGACTTTAAGTTCTACTGTTGCATTGGTGCAGGCAAGAAAAGTAATCCGTGCTTTTTCTACTTTTCTACCAGGGGCGTTTTTTTCACCAGGCATCGCAAACGTTTTTTCTGGAAGCAGCTTCCAAAATAATCCACTTTCGTCAGCGTTGTAGAGCTGATCATTAGTTAATTTTAGATCTTTCATTTTCTGTTGAAGATGCGTTTTGAATGGATGTACATATTCATTAGTGGCAGATAACTTTTCACCCGATATTTTTAATAATCTAATTCCAAACCGTTTTTTAAATTTTTGTAACCATCCGTCACTAGCTTTAAAATCTGAATTTTCTTTATAAATTCCATTAAGATTCTTCGCTTTTGCTTTTATCATATCACCTGATATCGGCACGTTATTTAATCTTTGGGCGCAAAACCAACGGTATAGCTTATTTTCCATTTTTTCCATTTTGCTGGTTTTTAAAGTCTTTCTGTGGATTAATCCCGAACTATGTATTGTTGTTTTTAAAATTTTATGTTTTTTATTCCTTATGGCACATACAGTTGACGTAACGATTCCGTATTATTTTGATACCCTCTAACACTTATGCCACTTTCTAAATTTTTTAATATTTCGCCTTTTTTAGCAAGAGATAAAACGGTGCGCGCCATTGCAACAATAAGTAATTAATAATCACTATACTTCTTAACCTGGCCACAGTGCAAAATAAATTAAGTCAAAATATTCTCGCTCGCAATCCTTTTTTATATGTGAGAAAGTACTAATAAGCAGTTTCAGTGTTTGTAATACAATATTTAAACGTACTGTAGTTCGGCGAAGAGATACATTGGCTACATCGCTGCATGATTGATTATTTTTTGCGTATTGAACTACCGTTCACTAAATCGAATGTGTAGTTGTTCACTCTATAGAACCTACAATGTTAAAATTTTCTTGTTCACTCGAATGGATTGTTCATTTGAACGCATATTCACTGCATCGAGCGGCTACTGTACTAAAATCGGTCTGTGAGACCAAAGGTTTATTTTGTACTATTTCTCGGAAAATATTTTATTGGAAAGATTGCTATTAACTTTTTATTTTTCTAATATTGAATATACAGCGATAATACATTGTTACTGTTACGTCTAAAAACAAATATGTTACTAAACTTATAAAATGGTATGCCCACTTGCGACAAGCATTATAAAACCAAAAACTAGTTGTAGAAACGTAACCACAATCAAAAGCTAACTAAGTATAAAAAGTTCTATTCGGTATTGCCATCATTGTGATCTTCGATGCACTCTCTGCACATTGAAACTACATGTTCTAGACATACAAATTTTCTGCGCTTAATACATTTATATTTGGTTTTTTCGAACTGCAGACTGAACATCCTCCATAAATTTGATCTTCTGGAACAACTTCAGGTTCCATTTGGAAAATTTCACTAATCCGCATTCGGGATAATCGTGGAATTTGTTGAATTGATGAACCCCTTTTCAAATGATCCATAACTAATTGTGTCACAAGATTTTCGAGAAAAATTCGCCACACCATATTTGCGTTTGGATATTTATGTCTGAAAACGACATACGCGTTTATGGCAGCTACGTTTAGTAAACGATAGAAAATGACCATAGGCCATCTTCTAGTACCTCTAGCGCAGTTATATGTTGAACATAATTTTTCCATAACTTCAATACCACTTCTCGTTTCATTGTACATTTCAATAATTTGCGGTTTTACCAGTATCTGCGTCAATGCTATCAACGTCATGCATCGTCGAAAATAAAAGCACGTTTTTTCCTTTTCTGGAAATATATGATACTAATGTCCCACTTTGATGGAAGCCAAACATACTTGAGCCCTTTGGCCTGCTTTTTCCTTCTACAAATTCACGGGGTAGTTCCTTCTTATTCTTTTTTATTGTGCCTACAACAGTTAATTTCTTCTGTAATAAACTTTGGCACAATGGTAAGCTAATAAACCAGTTGTCCATTGGAGTGTTCCTTCCGGTATTGGCTGTAGGTTCTATAAGACGTTCAAGAACCGCTTTTCCTGTATTCTCAACAGCAAATAACCCATCAGGTTGTCTGCCGACATACACTTCCATATTTGAAGTGGAAAACGTAAGAGCGTCAGCTAGGGCAAATATTTTTATGCCATATTTGTCAGGCTTACTTGGGATGTTCTGCCGAAAATTGCATTTCGGCAAGACGAGTGTTTGTTCCATTGCATTGAATTGTCTTTGCCAAGGAAGAAAGGATCTCTACAGTTTGTCTTTTTTGAGGTGGCTCATCTACAGACTCATCCGAATCCAAATATTGCTCTGACTCAGAATTTTCTTTTCGCTCTTCAACATGATCTTCTTCATCGGAATCTTTTTGATCGTCCATATCTATTGCCATATCTTCTTCGCTTAACTCCTCCCACATCTTCAAAAGACGTGTTTGTTCACGTTCGTAACTCACTTCTAAAACAAACAAAAAATTATCATTCAATTCTGCCGCCCAATAATAAAACTTCTTACCTTCTTTTGCTAAAACATTTACACTAACATCGGTCTGGTACACCAAAGTACCAATAAAACTCGCAAAAATATTCACATGCACTTGCCACTGCATCAGCCGATGGGCAACTGCATAAAATTAAGCTACTGCGAATTGTAGCCGATTGTGCACGCGCATTCTCAATATATACAACAAAAAGGAGGAGGTCGGTCTGTGAGACGGAATGTTAGCACTGAAAGGTTAAATTACTACATCGTGGTTATAAATAACATGCCAATTAAAAAAAACTATTTACTAGTCTTGAACACAAAGTATTTACTTCCGAATGCATTTTATAATATCCGCAGAAATTTTGTTCTGTGCATCAGTCTTTTACTCCTGCTAAAATAAGCATTTCAATTGGCTGACAAAGCTGAAAGAATTCTGCAAAAGCTTCTCAAGTAGATTTTTAATTAATATTGCATAAGTTGCTTTAAACTATCTAGCTATCGCTTTGTTGGATTTTTGTGCCACATTCATATTCAATTTAAATAAAGAAGTCCTTATAACGACGGCGAGCTCTAATGTGCCTGTAAATGATCATTAAATAATTGTATTAAACGTTATATACTGTACGGCTGATGCAAAAACACCAATTTGGTTTTCAAAAGCTAACCCCTATCGAGAATTGTATTGTTCATACTCCACAATCTACGTAGTAGGCTTGGCTTGGCCGAAAACGCAAAACAATCCTTCAACAAGACCGTGCTGTACGTAGGCTCCCTTCTACAACCAGAGACATCGAAAACGACCTCCACACTGCCACTAGAATCCAAACTTTAATTAATAAAATTGTTTGTCGTCCCGTGGCCCAGCCCAAAACAGTTTAACTCGGGAGAAGAGAAGAGCAAGATTAACGTTTATTTTAGAAAATATTATCTGGGATATGTATCAATGGCCGCCTTCTTTTTGGGAGTCTAGGTTTCGCTTTACTCGTTGTGATGGTCGAGTTAGAGTGTGGGGAGAGAGTGGCTCGTCATGAGAAGTCTTGAGGTGGTCAAAGAGACCATCGAGTTTGGAGGTGGGTCTCCACAACAGAACTGAACTCGCAGCTGTCGTAGAAAGTCTAAATGCTGCTAGGTCTGTAAACAAGACTCTTTCAGACCATATGGTACCTGCAATCATGGATAGTCATGGGAACTAGACTCCTCTTCCAGCAGGATAATGCGAGATCTGACAGAGTAAACCTAGCTAGAACCTTCGTTGGAGAACTGCTGACTCCAGTTATGGACTAGCTTGCTCTGAGCAATAGAAGACCTTTGCGATGAGCTTGATCCGAGGCTCAGGGCACGCTCTGAGGCCCCAAAACCTACTGAAGAGACAACATCCGGCACATTTGGTTTTAGAGCTAACTTTTATCAAACGTTTTATTATTCATACTGGATTACTCGTGAGTAAATCATTCAAATTTTAAATTTACTTAATGATATTCATTTAAGCCATTTTGCTACCACAGTGTTATTTGTCTCAATATTTTCAGAAATAAGTTAAATTGAGTTCATTTCGGAAAACCTGAATAATATCTTAAATTTCAAAATTGGAAGTGGATATGCCACACTCAAGCAACCCATCAAATGAAATTTCAAAAAATGAAGTTTAAAATATGAATTTTTACAAGGTAAAGCAATTACCATTACAAATTACATTACCAGAGTTTTTACGTTTTTTAAGATTTCTTACAAACGCGGGAAGGTTCTTCAAACGTATTGAACTTCGCTTCCTTTCATTTTCACTGA